>JABYQR010000464.1:0-30971 GCA_022592445.1 Cytidiella melzeri | reverse complement strand
ACTCCTAATAACCGTGGAAAAGTCTACATCCCCAAAGATCAGAAATTAGATCTGAGACGCCAAATCATCCAGATGCATCACGATCTACCTTCTGCCGGACATCCTGGCAGATGGAAAACGTACGAACTGATCTCGAGAAACTACTGGTGGCCAGGTTTAACCACTGATGTCAAGAAATACGTGACAGGCTGTGACACATGTCAACGGATGAAGACTCGCCCGCAACAGCCTTATGGACCACTCATCCCTAATCCGGTTCCGGCCGAACCATGGGATATCATGACTGTCGACTTGATTACTCAGTTACCGGAGTCTGATGGCTTCAATGCTATCTGCGTAGTCGTAGACCGCCTGACTAAAAGGGCGCACTTCTTCCCTATCGTAAACGAGTTCTCGGCAAAAGACCTTGCAGCTCTACTCTACGAGAGAGTCTGGACCCTTCACGGGTTACCTTTGCAAATCATTTCCGACCGAGGTCCACAATTCGCAGCAGATTTATTCCAGGAATGGTGTAAAATGCTAGGGATAGAATCTACAATGACTACTGCATATCATCCGCAGACTGATGGTCAAACTGAACGAGTTAATCAAACGCTCGAACAGTACCTGCGCTGTTACGTTGATCAACTACATGACGACTGGGCTAGACTGCTCAGTTCGGCTGAGTTCGCATACAACAATGCAGCGCACGAGGGAACTAAGCACTCGCCTTTCTACCTCGAATACGGCAGACACCCTAGAGCTGGTCCAACGCTCACCAAGGACCTGAAAAGGTCTGACATGAATGACATCATGTGGAACCGCTTGCAAGCTCAAGAGCATGCTAAGGCGGCGTTACAACTTGCGGCTGAACGCATGAAATGGTACTATGACAAGCACGTTCAGAAGGTCCCCTTCAACGAAGGCGATCAGGTCATGCTAGATCTGAGAGACTACCAAAAATCTGGACATAAGCTGTCAGCCAAGTACTATGGCCCATTCAAGATTGCTGAAAAGCTCTCGCCGGTCACATTCAGACTGGAATGGCCCGAACGTTCACCAAGGATACACCCTGTATTCCATGCAAGCAAGTTGGTACCGTACAACGAACCTGAATTCGAAGGCCAAAAGCTGGAGATGCCTCCACCAGATATCATCGACGGAGAAGAAGAATACGAAGTCGAGAAAATTCTCAAGTCAAGACGTACAGGTCGTGCCAAAAAGCTTCAGTATTACATACGCTGGAAAGGCTACGGACCGAACGACGACACGTGGGAACCTGTAGAAAACATCACGCACGCTCAAGAAGCGATCAAGAAATTCTACGACGATCACCCCCGAGCTATACGCTCAGCTACGATTTACTGTGTATAAGTCACGAACAACACACCAAGGATCATCCACGATCCAATGACGCAACCGAGGAGGGTACGGACTAGACTACCATCAGCCAATGAGGTGTGAACCCCGTCAGGGGCGTCGGTAGAAGCCGCTAGAGTCACTCGGAACTGCTTAGGCACCCTCTTGACAATGGTGAAAAAGTGGACTTAATGACCAAGGTGTTCGTTCAAAACTCTTTGCACGGAGTTCAAAGCAAGAAGGGGGGGTAATGTCACAGATTTTCAATGTTTCTACAAGACTTGCCTTACCAGGCAACGGTATTATTGGGAATATTTAAGCGCTTGTCAAGCGCTTATCCAGCGCTTATCCGGCGTCTATTTAGGCGCTTATCTGGTGCTTATCAGGTGCCTATTCCAGCGCTTATTCTCAGTGCCTATCAATTGATGCGCTGATGCGCCTCCTGTCTCTGATGCGCTGATGCGCTCCTTTCCTTATCTGTGTATCACATGATAGAACTCTCTGGAACCTTGTGGAACTTGCTGGAACTATGATGTCATAGTATAGAACATTCCATTAGATGATGTCATAGTTCATAGAACCTTCTGGAAAAGTCTAGCCTTGTCTTAGAACAAGCTAGAACATGTCTAGCCTTGGAGCAGGGTCATGGGGTCAGGTCATGGGGACAATTGCTATTGGTTGATTATTGAAGTGGCACCACTAGGGCATAGGGCATGCTTAGTAAGGTAGATTACTTCGCTTACTCATGTAGGTATTAGGGGTCTTAGGGTAGTAACTGGGGTCCTCCCCTTCATGTATATATAGAGGCACTCCTGAGGGCATATCCCCTCAGTCTTATCCACTCTGTTGAACCAGGACTACTCAGTACCCACCAGTACTTCGCTCACCACCACTCTAACTCTCTATTACACACTATCTCCCCAAGTTTATCAACTTATCTGGTGAGTAGTAACCTTACTGTTACATCACAAAGCCAAATCATACCGCAGGAAATTTTTTGCGACATAAATATGATGGTCCTTGTTCGTGAGGCATGCTAGTAAGCCGTATAAGACTTCTATCAACAACACCAATGCATTGGTCAGAGCTGTTTGCACCAAAATGCTGCTTTGACTCCTCATGGCAAGCATTGTCTCCCCATACCAGGATGTCTTGACCAAGCTCTCAAAGAGCTTGGGTTACTCGCCTGTATAACATAGCTGCTTATGAATAACCTCAATTGCTCCTCCAAAGTCAAGTCACATACCTGCAGAATACATGCACTGTACCTTTTCCAAGACCCATACGATGCGCTACCGACTGTGCATTTGAACCAAGCTGCCCATACCGCATGAGAAAGCAGCCCAGCTGGTAACGGACAGGATGCTGTGGCTTACGCCCAGTCGAGAGAAAAAGATCATTTTCTTCCAAATGACCAACAAGAAAATCAAAGGTTGCACGGCTAACTCTGTGTTATATTGAATGCGAGCTATAGCTCATGTAGTATAAAATAAACAGCTTACCGAAACTCATGACGGAAATCGCTGTCAGGCCATGACAGTGCTTTGTTGAAGAACTCATGACATTTCTCAATCTGATTGTAAGGCCCCCGCGGACCTCTAGCATTTAGCATGTATGCAATTGAAAGGATGTCAATCCCTAGATGGCGCAGGAAAGTTGCTGCTTCATCTGGAATGTTGTTTAGTACCTCGTCTGGCACAAGGCTATCTATAAGTGCCTCAATATCCAATTCATCTTCAAGAGAACTTGCGAGAAACTGGATGTTGGCACTGTGGGCACAGAGAATATCTTGAAGCTGAGTTTGAGGAATAGGACGAGAGCTCATACTGGTAGCAGGAGGAAGATGTTTGGGAGCAGCCGGGAAACCGCAGAACAGGTCGTTCTAAATTCTCTCGTTGTCGTGGGAAACGTTCGGCGTCTATTGCGGGAAGTGCGCGCAAGCCGATTTTGTTATCCCTTGTACGAATATCCATAATATTTCAAAACTAACTACGTTATTATTCTTTTGTACATGAAAGCTAGTCCCGACGGGCATCCCAAAGGCGGAATAACCAGCGGACTCCCGCCCTGCTGGTGGGCGTGCAAGATCTGCGAGGGATGACTCAGATCACGGCAAGCCGGCATGCTCTTGGAAGCAATTTCATCATAGCGACAAACACGACGAACAGGTTAGAATTGACCGCACCTGAAGCTGACACGGCAATTTGTATTCTGTCTACTTCGCCGCTACAGCACCACGACTCAACCTGCAGCATCGTTCACAGACGTTCAACCAAGGGCACAACCACTTTCAAACATCCACAGCGACCTCCCCTTCCTCTTGCTGCTCACTCTCACTGCCTAGTCTCAGTACACCACATCATCCCAATCTTGTTACTGTGAACCATGCTCTCTCAAAGCACGTCGTCTGCAAAGATGAGGCGGTCGCTACCCATCCAACCGCCGCCCCAATACACGCCTTTCGATCCTAGAGACATGATCCTCAACTCTCCTGTAGGTGTAGCCACTTGGTTGGTTGATTCGCGGGCACCCTCTTTCGGCTGCCGTGGAGGACTGGATGACTGTACGTCTACTGACAACGCCTCAACGTAACGTCCGTGTGCACCGAACTGAAAAAAACCGTGTTTGCTTCTACACATCTTAGAGCTCGGGCTGACGTCCACGTTGTGCAAGAGCCTCTACCAGGAGAACTTCACTCTCAAGACGAAGCACAACCCGCTGCTCGCTCATAACCCGGGCAGGGACCTTTCACCCTTGCCTTTGCCAACACGCTCCTTGTCCCCACTACCTCGGTCTGAGTCACCCCAATTTCACAGCGTCAGCCGTTTGAGTAGCTCTCCGGTCGTCTCTCGCCATCTGCGTCGCGGTGTCTGTCTGTCTGCAGACCAGAACGCCAGGCTACTTGGCAAGCCAGAGAAATCGGAGGAGGAAAGTGCATATGCAGGCCTGGCTGGCAAGCGTAAGCTACGAGAGCTGGAGAAGGAGATCGCGGGCCCACGAGTTGAGCTGTATACGTCGAGGGAGAAGGGCGAGGAGCTGGAGCAGAATCCAACCGCCAAATGATTCCTCGTTGTTACGGATCGGTGGTCTGCAACTCGACACGGAATTATAGCTGCTATGTCTGTGTCCACTTTTTGACAAAGCACTCCTCTCGGTGCTCCAGCCAGCGGCTGTACACAAACAGTACGTTGAGTAATGTTTTCGGTCAGCCTCCTGCTACTCAAAACCATACTCCATTCGCAAACTGTTCGTTCACGTTCAGTGCTCCTTCGATGCCAATCACCGACACAACGGTCAGCGGTGGTTTTTGTTGATCCTTCTACCACTCCTGCAGGCACGCCTCAAAGCCTCCTCAGGCTCAATCTTGGTTCCTCGGTTAAAACCATGCAATTAATTTGTCAGATTTTGGGATCGTGATCTGGTACGACACATTGTTACGTTCTGTAGCTTTCATTTGCATCACCGGCAGCCATATCGTCCTTCGGATGCTGTTGCATCTCCTGGCTGTGAATAAATTGCGCGCTTGTGTACTGGCCTACTATTGATGACCCAGAAGTGAACTACGCAGTTCACTTCTGGTCCCCCCCATTCCTCCGTGCACCTTTTCGCTCGGAGTTTTTACAGTGATGTAGTATGGTATATTGGCTATAGATAGTCTATTTCTGCAAATATTTGGAGAGGGATAAAGATGCTAGAAAAGGTCTGCACGAAGGTAACCTTTCCCCCGCCAAAATCTGAGAACTGTCACAGCAAGTCACGCACAAGCGCTCACAAATGTTTGAACTCAGCACATGCCGAGCGATCCGCAAACTTCGTGGCGTTTGCATGCACTGTGCAGCGTTTCGTTCGAGAGCTCCCTAGGAGGAAAGTACTATATACATGAATGATTGACAATTTTAAGAATTATACTTGAAATGAGAGTAAAGAAATTATGCATTAGAAGAGGTATCTACTACACCCTGCGGCATAATCCCGACCGCAGAGTCGCTAAAAAGCTGCAACGGAATGTTACTAACATCATCAATATGCAGTCGCTTCAACTGACTGGCCCGGGGGTCACTCGAGGATAGCGAAGATACTCCCTCCCTCTCGTCGAGCACGGGCCGTTTCGAGGCGCGTTTGGAAGAAGGCCACAGACCGATGAAGCGGGAATTGTCATGGATGGCCTGACTAGCCCTTAATTTTCGCAATTTACCTCTTGTTTTTATCTATAAAACTCCGGGCTGCAGCTCAGTTGCAACCTTCTCTGCATAAACTCCCTTTGCACGTCTATTAAGCGCCCGTATCACGTGGCTTAGACGCTCCACACGGTCACATTACTTGCTACTACGTCACACTGGCATGTGACTTAGCTTAAGTAAGACCACATGGCTACAACCACATGGCTCAGCCCATAGCTAGGGTTTGATGTCATAAATGATGTCCACATGGACTCCTTTTGTTCTTTCCTTATTGTTCTCTTTATGGAAGGATGTTCTCACAGGTGTGGGAATGGAATACAATAGTTGGTCTCCTTTTAGATAGATTCTCTCACGAATAAAGTTCTTGGCAAGGTCTAGACAATAGCTATTGTTCTCCTTTAGGTAGTTCTTTTGTTCTTCGTTCACACGGCTTCTTGCAAAGCCTGCCCTCAACATGGTCTGTGCGCAGGTCCCTGAAGTCTATATATACTGCTACATGTATGCTCCTAGCCCCCCATCTCGACCTCTTGGTCTTTACTGGGCTAGGTAAGCAACCCCCTCTTGTACTACATAGCTGGTAGTCACAATACTAACTTGGTCTTTACTGGGCTAGCAACTTGCATAAAGTTTGATAGCTGGTGAGAGCATTGTGCTTCAAGCCTGCCACCACGTCTTTGTCATCTTCCACATCGTGTCCCTTTTAGTTGCATCGAGCTTCGTCTCCGTGACAGGAATCTGCGCGCAAAGCTGGCTCTTCATCGATGTGCGCCGTAATTCGCCCAATGAGCTGCTCTCGCGTGCCAGCCTCATCAAGGTCCATGCACCACGCAATATCAACCAGCATAGGGTGCTTCTGGTATGCCAACGCTCCGGTGAACACCATGCCCTCTTTACCAAGGTCTGCCCGTCGCCGTCTCTTCTCGAACTCGTTGTCATTCTTCTTCTGCTTGTTCTCCTCCGCTTTGTTCTCCTTTTCCGCCCGAGCTTGCTTCTGCTCCAAAGCCTTAGCACGGCCCTCCTGTGTGGTGACAACTCGACCGCCAACGGTAACGCTGCAATCATTTGTTCGCTTGTCTCGTTTGGTATTCAGCTTCCTTTGCAGGTCACCGATAGCACGCCCCGCCAATATAGCATGCGCTGTTGCTTCGTCCTGCTGAGATCTGGCCCTATTGCGCTGTTGTTTATACTTCTTTGCACGAGAGTTTGGAGACATGAGCTGGCTGGCCTCGTTGTCGGTGTCGGAGTCTGGGTAGTGAGGTATGACAGGTGTGCTCGTGGCTGCAGAGGTGCGTGTGGAAAGTGATGGGGTGGTGGCGGCTACAGCTGAAGTTGACGGAGGAGACAGGGTGGTAGACAAAGGTGCAGGAAAAGGAGGTGGTTCATTGGCAACGGTGGCAGAAGGTGCGTGGCTACGTCGACGGGCTGCTCTGCGACGTTCTTCCTCAACGTCAGACTCTGTTTTGGACTCGTCGTCAGATCCTTCTTCGGATGATGATTTGTACGCAGGGCTTAACATAGTCTGAGGTTCCTCACCACTGGCAGACTCGAAGATGCTGTCACCGTAGTCCGCGGGAAAGCCTTCAGGGAGATGGAGGGTGGTTGAGGTGGGAATACTTGGTGCAAAGTCAGACGCAGCAAACTGATTGATGTTGCACCATGGCTTCTTGCCAGATTCGTCTGACACAAGACCAGACTTGGCAAACGCCTTTTGGATTGTGCCTTCCTTAAAGGCTACACTCTGCGCTTCCATGTACACGCGCACCACGTCCCTTGCTTGCATTGACTGTCCAGTCTCATCCAACACATCCTGCGCACGCTTGTTCCACTCGCGTTTCAAAGGCGCAAACACTCCGGCATCGCAAGGTTGCAGTCGGTGAGTGGTGTGAGGGGGTAGTTCATAGAGAATGACATTTTTTGCAATAGCATGGTCGATGATCTCAAGCGATGCGTGGGACAAATGTCCATTGTATACAAGAAGAATGGGTTTTGATGGATCTCCATGAGCTTTGGCCGCAGGTACGAAGCACTTATCGAACCAGCTCTTGCAGACGAAATCGGACGTCCAGCCGTTCTCGGTGGTTGCAAGTCTATAGAACACTGGGTAAGTCACTCGAGTATTCATTCTATAAGTGGATAAGGCTCACAAGATATTGTCTTCGTTCTCAAACCACTCCTCGCACATCTTCACCCCAGCAAAGACGAAGCATGGCTTCACAGGAGCAGTGCCATCGCCACATACTGATTCGAGAATCGTCACCAGCTCCAAGTCGTCGCTCTTCTGAAGGTAGCGGCTTTTATCAGCGGCAGAGAAAAGGTACAGTTTGCCAGTCCCTTTTTGACCGCCACCCAGCTGAATCCCAATCTCATCCATGTTGTGTACGTTCTCCCATGGGATGTCATGCTCATCAAGAACCGCCTGAAGCCGCTCAAAATGTGCGTTCGCATTGGTAAAATTGAACGCACGAGCACGCTTCGGATCCAGCCCAGATGGCCGCCCTAGGGTACATTCAGGATGCCGACGAAGGAAGCGGTAGACCCATCGTCGTGAAGGTTTACAGCCCGACAGTGCCTCCACCTCTGGGGAAATTGTTCGTTTTGACAGCGGCACTCCAGAAGCTCCCAGGTAAATGATGTATGACACCAGTGTCTTCTCCTGCACGGTGTTAAGAAGCTGTTGTCGGCTGTGTGCTGACTGCCAAGGCTTTGTGAGTCTATTCACTCGGCGCCATATGGCAATCCTCTTGCTAGGGCAGCCTAACATCTCCGCAGCATCATAGGGGTTCTTGTATAGGCCACTCCGGATCCCTGCGGCACCTTCCTGTACCAAACTGTCGTGGTCGTCGAGTTCCTTGACACCCTGGCGGTAGACTTTTGCACGAGGCATGGGTCCCAAAAATTTGTGAAAATGAAGTAAAATTAGGATTAGAGTATTAATGAGTATTCCAAAAGAGTGTCGGGTAGTTTGAGCTGGAGAACGATAGAGAGGACGGCGAAACGATGCACAAAACATGACCTCAGTACCTCATTGGCTAGTTACCAGCGCTTGTCGGAGTTCTAACCCACGAGGAGGCATTGTCACGCTCCCCTCCACTGTCAAGAGTATACCTTCCACTATTCTTGCCACATTGCTCAGAAATACAAACTGGTATTTTTCCGTGATAGTATATACCATGTCGCAAAAGGTGTGGGCGGCAAACAATGGGTCTTGATGCCTCGGGAGTCTCCGAGAATGAGGCGCCTTCCCGAGGCATGCTGATGTGAACCAAACCCTCACGAGGGAGGTGAGTCACATCACAAGGCCAAGCGCTGTAGTGGCCACCAATCCTGACGCCGCTTGAGTATCCGGTTCTGTCACATCACGACGCCTCATGAGACACATGCGTCCTATCGCGAGGCCGCCTGAGCATCCATTTTGGTCACATCACAATGCCTTGTGAGACACATGCAACACATCGCGATTGCATCGCGAGGCTGGCTGTCTAATCCTGAGGCGGCTCCTGATTGGACCCCTATGACCATCTTATCATATTTGTTTAATCATTTACTGATCCAAATTTAAGGTTGTTTCTTGTATATTTATTATTGCATCACTATTATTATATTATGATATTGGATGCGTTACAGTATTAGATAGTTTAAATTGTAATGGTAGTGATAGTATAAAATGTGAGTGTTAACGTTTTGACTTAATGAAGTGTTATATCTCTCAAACTGCTTATTAGAGGTATACCATATTTTATTATTTGGTTAAACTAGTACTACTGGGGGCAACACTGTGAGAAGGACCTTATTATATACTTTTCATACATGCGCACGGACCAGGTCCATTTTTGTTCAAGTCGCGGGTCACTACTGTTACTTACTGGTAACTAATAACTCTAATACATATCTGTTATCTCGGTTTCATACTTCTTATGAATTGTAATGTAACTAATACTATGCGGCATTGAAGGCCATTGACATCGACCTTGACGAAATTGAAGCTCCCATTGCTGCACAGTGACTTACATTGACCTCCCAGCGAGGACATATCGTCCGATGGTTTGAAAAGGGCAGTGGTTTGAGAAATGCATTTACCTTATTATTGATAGCTACATCACCGAATCTCATGCCTTTTTGCGCATCATTGACACTGTCGCAGTACGGAAGAATTTGACTCACGCTGTAAGCAATCAAGTCATTGACACAATTTTCCCCTCATTCCGTAACCTCTGCTCGCGATAAGCTGATCATAGTATTATAATATTACTGGAGTTGTGATAGAAGCAGCGAGCTGAATGGATGACACGAATCTGATACATCATACGAACAAGAGGGCCTCAAGCCACGTATGCAACAGGCGAAGTTGGGAAAAACAACACTACGAAGGAGTCGGCAAAGCACGAGAGGAGAGATACCACACATTGTTGACAGTGTTGGTTTTCTGAGTCTTTCTGTGCACCAGGGCTTTGCGCCACTCTTGAACGGATTTTGGTTGCACAGCCCCCTTGAGTATATTTTTGCAATGTTTGACGAAGAATTGTTCATCCCCGGCACTCCAATAGTCAAGAGTCATCCCCGACTGCGACCACGTAGCTGATGTTGGCCACCACGACTGGAACATGGTGCGATCGGGTCCCTCTTCGGCACGTTCTGAGGTACTTAATATTAGCTGTGGTAGTTGTCCAACAGGCAGAGCATTTACCCGGCTTGACCTGTACACTCCACATATTACATCCTCTAGGTGTTGTGACAGAGCATCATCTACATAATCCCGACCACCTAGTACTTGATGGCTATTGTGCGTTTGATACGCACTTGGACCGCGGTAGACCTCTGAGTCGTCTCCAAACGAGTCACAAGCCAGTCGCCACAGTAGACCACCTCGTTGCAAAGCGGCGCGACCCTGGAAGCTGTGGATGACACTATCGCGCTTAGCAACATAAGCCTCATAATTGGCGAGTGTAAACCTGTAACCATGCTCCACGAGTCCGAGGCCCAGCGGCACTTGATTGAAAAACATGGGCATTGGGGGCAACGCCCAGAGCAGCCGCAGGTTCTCAAGTGGCCGGAACGTATGGAATCGCACTCCCCAGGTAAGCAATGTGCGAGTTACGTCAAACATTGATGAGCTGACGTTAGATCGCAGGAGGTGGTTCACGGTGACGGGGTCAGGCAGGCAAATTGAGAACGGCATGTCGTTATCCCGTGCATTTTGAGCAGAAATGAAATACCAAGGAACACGTTCTTTGTCAAAGACAGCCTCGACGATTATGTCCGTCCAACGATGTAATGGGTATCCTGGTGCACTGCCAGGGACAAGATTGGTAAGGATGGGTGGAGGCATTTTGAACGCGCTCGGAGACTCCGAGAGGTAGGTAAACAGGTCCTGCATTGGCATCAAATACTCCTTGAGGACTTTCTCTTGGCGGTTTGCCATGAGATTGTTGACCTTCTCTTCTGTCAGCAGGGCTCCCACGTCCCTGTAAACCATTTGCTCTGAGTACTCAATGAGGCCATAGCGCAGCGTCAGCGCCGTATTGAACCTGATGCCAGTACATTGTGGTAACTCGCTTATGGGAGAACGAGCTCTAGGCGCAGACGAGGATGCGGTTGTACTGGTAGAGGCACTCGGCTGTGGAGACTGAGGACGCTGCAAGTGGCGAGAAGGGAGTGCGCGAGAGGAGGTATAGAAGCGACTACGTGCAGGCAAACAAGAGCGGCGTCGAGGGGAACGAGAGCAGCGTTGAGGTGTGCGAGAGCGGCGCCGAGGGGAACGAGAGCGGTGTTGTGGGGTGCGAGAGCGACATCGAGAAGAACGATATTGATGTTGAGGAGTGCGGGAGCGACGTCGAGGAGAATGAGAGCCACGTCGAGGAGAATGAGAGCGGTGTCGAGGGGAGCGAGGGCGATATTGAGGTGAGCAGTCACGAGCAGGCAGTTGCAGCCCGCTGGATGACGGAGAGTCAGCAACAGCAGGGTTCAGAGTTTTGAAACTCTGGACTATCGCCGTGGTGTATTCGTCCTCCCAATCTGCCGTAAATTCCTCGTCCTCGGTCAATGCGAATGGGTCGAGTCCTTCATAGATATTGTATTCGTTGCGCACAGGATCATACATGCGCTGCGAGTGGGAAGAGTTGGCCCATGCATCTCTCCACTTGTTGCGGCCAACGTAGGTTCTGATGTAGCAACCGCTGTGGTCTAGTGACCACACGAATACCCGGCAACGGTGGCTGGCATTCGGGAGCTCGAGAGCAGCGTGTAACGTCTCCCTTGCTTCCACCTGAGCCTGCTCACGATGACTCATCTTGGCACGCCTTTCAGCATTGCGTTCATCCACCCTCGCAAAGAATTGCTCAGGTGTCTCACCCAGAGCCTGATCTGTGGTTGGATCTCGCCTGAGGGTAGAGACAAGAGGAGGGCCAAGAGGGCGCGACACAGTGGTGACTGGTGGCGAGGCGGATGGAGGCGCGTCAGGATTGCCTGATGTCAGACCACCCCAAGCCGAAGATGACGGGATAGAGTTTGCGAACCCCCCCTGACGGCCGGACCATGCCTCAAGGTCTTCAGTAGAGGGAGGGGCTTCGAGTCCCTCAACCAAGTCGTCCAAACGTGCAGCAGGCCCTGCGCGAGATGCTTGCACCTCAGCTGCCGAAGGCAGATATTCTCTTGACCAAGGATGCGAAGAGATTGCTGGTCGGCGCCCGAAATACAGCCAGACAGGCAAGGAGAACCTGGTAATCATGTCCTCAACATGTTCGAAAGACGAGCCCCAGGAAGCGACGGTGAGGTCGACGATGAGTCCCAACCTCTCAACGGGCATTGATGTGGCATGGTCGGCGACTCGACAGATGGTAGAGTCGAGGACTGAGTTCACCTTGTCTATAGAAATCATTTTCCTCTCGAGCAACGTTTCCACCCAGTGCTTGGGTAAAAGATGGCCTGCGAACGTCACTTTTGCGATGCTGATCACGAAAACTGCGCGCACAGTCTTCAGGCACTGTTTGGCTTGCTTTGGGGAAGGCCAGCTGTGGTTGTAGCCGTACGCCTCTGGCCAAGGAAACATATTGTTCTCGACCTGGACGAGGAGGGGCGTGCGTGCCGACAGGGGAAAACATTGATGCATGTGGACAAGCAATCTGCGCAAGAACATCTCAAGGCGACGCCACTCTTCCACATTCTTGAGTCTGTACTGGTTGTTAGGGCCTTCCACAAGCTCAATCTTATTTAACGGATCCAGCAGACCAGCGCGTTTTATCTGCTTCGGGCTCAGCGCGGTCCAGTAGTGCTGTTGGCTGACATGTCTCGGGAAGAGCCATGTCCAAGGGTTTGGCAGGCGACCGCGACCTTAGAATGGTTTTAGATTACCAGGCACGGAGTTCGGTAGAGTGGTCGCGTTGGGAGACACGTAAAGACCAGGGTAGTTTGGGATATCTACTTCCGAAGCCCACATGAGCGCGGGTTTCTCCAGGGTCTGAGGAAGTCTGGGCATAACAGCGCTGCGAAAGTATTAGTTTGCATGCAGGAAATTTCTGTTGGGTGAACTTACAACTCGTGCCTGCACAGCCCTCGACGAGCAAATATATCTGGGGCACAGTAAGCGAAGACAACTTGAGAGCAATGAGTGAGAAGCTATGATTGAGTGGGTTGGTGTAATTACCAGCACGTCAGCGGACTGTCTTCAAATGATGGCGAGGCCTTCACAAAGAGGCAAAGTGGGTCTGCAAAAGGCTCGTGGGTTTGAGACGGCTGAGCAATTGAGGTTGCAAGCGCAGCGCAGCGTGAACGCACTGACGGAATGCTCTGGCAGATGAACGCCGGAACGTCAATAGCGTAGACAAGAGGAGACGACTTGAGCAAGCAGATGATCCACTGGCAAGCAAAGTCCCCGTAAATCAAAGAGCTAGCACAGCAGATGATCCGCTGGCGAAAGACTCTTGTGAGGGTGGTACAGAAGATTGAGAAAACCTGTGAAGCATTAGTGGTGAGCCGGAATGGGAGCTGTAGTACTTACCAGAACGTCGGCCAACTAACACGTTCAAGTGTCAATGTCCAGCGTTTGCAAAGAGGTGTCAATGGAGTGTCGACGCGCAGAAAGCTCCAGTTCAAAAAGTAACAGTCGACCTCTGACGCAATTCGTCGGACAGCGAGTAACTTGAGTCAAGAGGTCAGCACAGCAGATTACCGCTGGCGAAACACTCTCGTAAGGATAGCAAAGTAGCGCAGCGGAGAAGCAAGGGTGAGTGGAGGTAATGAGTTGACAGCCCAGCACAACGAGAGAATCAAAAACGTCTAAGTCAGAAAATTAAACGCCCGTCCGTATTATTAACAAATGTTAAGACTTCGTTATCTTATTTTTCTTATCACTGTAACGTTTAGATTAATATTCTTGTTAATCACTTACAATCACAACAACTATTATTATTACCGCCACGACTACGACTAATACAGCCACTACCTCTCCCTCATGCCCACACCTCTTCGACTTCCACTTGCCCTCCTCATATTTTCGACTCTCCGATAGCAGATCATCTGCTATTTAGAGCTTTCAAATGCCGCCCTCCGACGTCCTCAGAATGGTGTTCAACTGGATTCAAACCCTCTGAACCAACTCTCTCGACAGCGGATCATCTGCTGTTCAGAGCCCGTTGCCCTCTCATGTCTTCAGTATGGTGTCCGAGCACTTGATTAACATCGGCCGTCATTGTACCATTGATCGTCTCCACGGTGGATTGTGTGCTATTAGTCGTGTCAATAACTCGTCGTCTCTCGACCTTCTCAGCATGGCGACATTGACAGTCAGTGACGAATCACACGAATCCTCCTCTGAATCCTTAGACTCCATCGCCCACTCGACCCGCCCAAAGCTTTGCATTCCGCATTGACGTCTGGATCTCGCATCGCCACGACTACGCCCACAGCCACCACCTCTCCCTCATGACGACACCTGTTCGACTTCCACTGGCCCTCCTCATATCTTTGACTCTCTGATAGCGGATTATCTGCTATTTAGAGCTTCCAAATGCCGCCCTCCGACGTCCTCAGAATGGTGTTCGACTACGAGCTCTTCGACTGATTCTGAATCCTTCCTTGTCAATATACCTGGACCCTCTGAATCAACTCTCTTGACAGTGGATCATCTGCTGTTCAGAGTCGTTGCCCTCTAACGTCTTCAGTATGGTGTCCGACGGTCCAACCGCGAGTTCCGCAGAATAGTTTCATATCACCTCATCAACACAAGGCTTCTCCTCCCTGCGTTTAGAGCATTTAGACCAAAGTCCATTCCTAAACACCGATCCACGTGCTTTGTTGAGCGGTGCTAACTGTTTGGTAGTACGCCTCGTGCTTGTCGGTGGTGGGTTTCTATTTGATTATCGCACTTCGTTGAGTCTAACGGTCTCTTCTTTCTCTCTTTCGGCTGCGTAGTGAAAGCCGAACTCGGGAGCCACATCCTATCTTCGATACATGAGGCAACCTCCCTTGGGTATATATACTGGTAAGCTAGTTCAAGTCAACGCACGCCTCCCACCAATTCTTGACTTGACATGCCTTCTAGTGTTTCTGGAAGCGATGTCTCGGACGATAGTGGCAGCGACGACAATCTTAGTGGTCAACTTCGAACCTTGGACCTCGAGGACGATCTTCCTCCTCCGATTGTGCTACCTTCAGAGAGGGGAACCATAGCTGACTATCAGAAGGTGATTCATCCTGTGCACAAACTCGCTCTGTGTTGGTCTGACCTGAACTTTTCTATTGCAGGTCTGCGCCGCATTGCAGGTCGAGAATGCCGACCTCAGAAAGGTTGTTGCCGAGCTACGAGCTGAGACCGCGGACGTCAATGCAAGATTGAAGCGGAGCGGTCCAGGCGAGTCCCCCAAGTCCATCGAGAGCTTGATCCCAGTAGAACACAAGCAGCATGCCGCGATGCTCAAGAAAGTAGCGAAGAAGGCAGCATTGTACTGCACCCTTGGCCAGAGATGCGGTGGTTTGAGAAGCACAAGCGACCGGGAGTAGACCCTACGGATGTCAAGAAGCGATACGCGTCTAAGGAATCACAAGAAAAAGTGTTCATAGAGGAGCTCATTGACTTCGTGAAAGCACATGACGAGAATCTGCAAAAGCTCATAGGGAAGACCGACATCTGGCTGGCAACTTGTGTATGCCCATGTTCGCACTGTGCAATCGCATGTATTGACCCTTCCGCTTTTCGTGTAGTTCATCAAGTGGTCATTGGACCAGAAGTGCAAGATTGTGAATGTTACCGGCAAAGTCCTCCCATACGCAATACCACGGCTTGCCAACAAGCCACGCGCCCATACTTCCTCCCCAGCAGCACGCCGTGCTCATCCTTACCTTAAGCAGCTTCGAGGATGTTCGTTCGACCACCTTCCTCCGGTATTCTACCCATCCTCCATGGATCCTGAAAACAGGGATGACCGATATGTGTTTTGGATCCCAGAAATTGGCTACGTGAGTTCTCCTGCTGTTTCTTCGTTGAACACTTATCTCATTTATCATATATATATCAGTACTTTCGAGCGGCACTTTACGGAGAATCCTCTGTACTCAATGGCAACACCAAGGTCCACTCTAGGTCGAATGGGGTGGTCTGGGACGCGAAGAGAGAAGGTATCACGCCCGGCAACTTGGCGTTGATGTTCACTGTGGTACAGCTTGTCTTTACATGTTGTCACTGACAGTCTCTGACATATCCGCCACACAGCTTCGTTTCCATGTTTCCGGTGAGCCGGAGTTCGTCGGAAGGGAAAACTTCTCCTCCACAATTTGTCCCAATGCGGATCCTGGAGAGGACAAGGTCGATTGGCAAGGCGAATACTGTTGGCTTTGCCGCATGTTTCACGAACAGTGGGAGACACCTCGCTTGCGTCAGTTGGTAAAAACTATAGGTGCCGTTGCCTTCAATGGCCAGGAAGCATCTGCGGTGCAGCGTTCAGACGAGGATCCGGCTATTGCCGCTGCAGCTCGCCGCAATGCACAAGCTCTCGCAGCATTTGCGACAAGTGTTCCAGCTGACATATGTAAGCACCCTCTCACCTTGTTCTGTACACCTTTAGTGACCACGCTGTCTTGACAGCACCGCCACAGACACCCCCTTTATTGTATGCTGCTCCCGTGGCTGTTCCCGAAGATGTAGTGGTACCTCTCAGCGCCGTAGCAGAGGCTCAGCAAGCCTCCACCTCCGTTTTACCTGTTGGGCCTGGAGACAGCTTGGTCTCTCAGGTATCAGATCCTGCACAAAAGAAAGCAGCATCACGTTCACGCCAGGGAAAGGGGAAGGGGAGGGAAGGAGCTGAGTCTGAAGCTGCCGCTGCTAATACCCGCCCTGGGAATGCTCAACGCTCCTCTCGCTATCCTTAGTGTGTATCTAGTCGCTTCGGCATGATATTCGTTACATGTAAAATACAAAATGCTTTTTATGTACTCCTGCAGTTTAAGGTGCTTGTATCTGTGCAGCCATGTTTCTATCTGGAAAGAGCTCAATGCAACGCAAAAACATGTCACTGTCTAATGCATCAACCACGAAGTGCTCGCCCGGGCTTCGTGGATTTGCTACCATGAGTGCACCTCGTCTGACAGCCCGCAGAGGTATGTATGACTTGTGACTGCCGACGAGGCTGCTCTCGTATCCGGCATAATCCTAGGTCACAATCAGCTGGCTGCCTGATTCCGGATGGAGTCTCGCACATCTGCACTAGTGCCAAGGCGTAGACCGTTTCTTCATACTTGTAAGTGAAAGGGAGTATCAGCTTGCAGAATGCTGACATCTCATCAGGTCCGACATTACAATGACGGTGTCATGGCGCGGGGCACCATGAAAACTTGGTGAGCAACGTAAGAGATTAGTCTCTTTTCTCCAAGTGACCCTCGACTCATAGTCAACACGGATATAGCGGTGCTCAATGATCTGTATGTAGGATTTAGTAAGCCACAGTATGTCTGTATCTGAACCACACATTGACATTCACCTGGTCATCGGCGTGTACCTTGATTGCCTGTCGTGACCTGAGGGCTGTGTCTAATCCATCTTGAAGGCTCCCACCACTTTGTGCACTGCGGCAATTCAGGTCGACAATGCAACGCTGGATCTTCTTCCGGAAGTCATGAAATGCCTCATCCTCTACAAAGTCTAGCGCAAGAGTTGATATCTTTGTTGGTGGGCAGCGGGCACCAAGATACACATGTCCAAACTGTGATGGGCTGTCCTTTTTCAACTCTGCCGTGACCTCCTTCTGTGAGGACATGTACTCGTCCCAAGCGTCCACTGCACCACGCACATTGCAGATGACCATAGAAAGGTCGTCAAGGTGTGCAAGCTGAATTCAAGACTTTAGCCTTATTATCAATAATGCAGGTCAGTGTACGTACCTGTCCTTCTACGTTCTTGAAGTTTGTCTGCATGAGGTATGCCTTACGGAGAGGGGCGTTGAGTCTTTCAGAGGTCTTGGTATCCATATTGATCATGGTGCCTTTCAGGCGTATGTCTCGTGTGGCGTGAAGATGCGTGTGAACCTTGATGATGCTATCCCAATCCTTCCCGTCATTGTTATCCCCACATGCCTCTCTGTATGTCTGAGCAGGTTTAAGTATTTAGCAGCTAATAGCTTAACTCTTCCTAAACAATGCTTACCACTAGTCGCTGCCCAAATTGCTGTATGGTCTTGTCATAGTCCTCCAGTGTATCATCTGTATGGACATGAAATGAAACATACATATCACATTCAAGGTATTTGCGGATTGCTTTGAGTAGCTCAAATCCGCTAGAATGCTCGGGAATGATACTGAAGCAACACTGAATGAGAATCTACTTGCAATAAAATGAAGAACACTGTTAGTTGTTGATTTCAAGTAGTCTGAAACATTACCATACCTTTGAAAGTGCTGCCCACTTACTTCCGTCATTGAAATCCAGATGGGTAAGGGAGGAGAAGCGTGTAAGTCCGGACCATGAAGGTACTGCATTGAGGCTACATATCCCATTCAGAACCAGCAGACCCATGAGCTGAGGAGATATACAACCCACCTTTGGTCAACAAAAGTCTGTGCCTTTCGGCCTAAATTAGCAATGATAGTCTTGAGGGGCCGCAAAAGATGCAGGAATAGGCCAAGTAGATATGCGTGAAGACGATCGAAAGATAAAGACTTGAATATGTTGGTACGTAGCACTGGCCAGAAAGTGTTCTGCAGGTATGTTTGTCAATGAATTCAATGAATTAAAATGATGCATACACTTTGATATGCTTACCTTCACAGCCCGCAAACCAAGCAGCCAAACTATCTTCCTTTGCTCCCTTCCCTTCCTTTCTCTCCACTAGCTCTTGTAAATGCTCCTCACTACGTTCTGGGTGTCTGGAAGACAGATCCGAAAGCTCTCCTTTGGGTACTATGGTGCACGTCACTTAGACGCCACCAGTTTTGCACAAATCACGTGACCGGCAAAATCGCTGGGAGAAAAAATTGACGACAGGCGGCGGGCATCGCACACTGAAATTCGGGTCATGACGACAGGCGGCGGGGCATCGCGCACTGAATTTGAAGTACTGGTTGTAGTAGTTGATGTATTGACTGAAATGAATATACTGTTGTTCACATCTCTCTATCTCATGGCTGGTCCTCGAAACCGCAGAGCCAAACGAGAGGCAGCACAGCGTGCCAGAGAAGGCCGTGCGCGAGCACGATTCGCACTGCAAGAAACTCACGTTACACGCACTTTCAACGTGGTCTCTGCTGAGTCCGATGCGAGCTCCGAGTCCAAGCAAAGCTCTCCCGTTGAGAACGAGTATAGCTATGCTGCCGCCAGTGATTGCATTGATGGCCTGTCTAATGGAGAGTTAGACACTGCCGGGGAGGCTAATGGTGAAGTCTTACAGGATGTTGAGGAAGAAATGCCGGAGCTTCGGGTCGAGGATGAGGAGTCAGAACTTGAAGTCAAAGAATTAGAGGGCGAGGAGTTGGATCAGAGCTTGCGGAGGAGAGGGAACCAAAGACAGGCGTGGCTGGATTCAGCATTCTCGTCGCTGGTAAAGGGGTTGAGATCAGCGCACCAGTGGAATGAAATCGAACAGACTTGCATGGGAGGGTATAACGGCCTGTCAAAACGCACAAAGCGTCATCACAAGCAGATCGCGCGAAACAAAGAGGAGAGAGATTCCCACTCACGACAGAGGTTTGTGTCTGACTTGGTTCAAGTGTGCTTGTATTGTATACTGATGGAATATTAAATCAGTAAAGAAGCTCAGGCGTTTTGCGCGTTTTGCGCACCTGCAAAACGAACGAAACCCGATACTCTGCAAAGTCGTATGCCAGCAGAAACCGACTTGGATGTTGGCCCGCACTTGTTGGTAACTGGAAGCACAAAGACTTCGACCGTGATGCATACACAGAGGGCGTCTGGCTCCCAGGGGGAGGCAACTGATGTGGACCTCGACGGGTTTCTCTCTGATTTGTCAGAGGATGGTGAAGACCTATTCGATGATGATAGCGGCGCTGACAACTGGTACGAAGATCATGACAAGGAGACAATACCTGAGACCGTGTACTCGAGCTCCCTTCGCCAGCCTCCTTGCAAATCAGCAGCCGTTCCTCCGGAATCATTGTCTGTGTTGTCCTCGTTTGCGTCGCAGTCATTTGTGCCATCATTGTCGTCGTTTGCATCGTCGTCGTCACCCACATCCCACTCCGAGTCCTTGGCATCATCATCCGCTTTGCGCACTTCCACACAGGCATCAATTGCCACAGGCTCTACTGCTCCATCCCGCCATGATACTGCTGCCGAAGAGCTTTTAGCCATACAGCTTGAGGTACCGCGCAAACGTCGCCATCTTGATGTGCCAGCGCGAGAGGTTCGTTCTCGCGCCGCTACTGCTGTGCGATCTGCTCGGTTGCTTGCGTTGAAAGACCTCGACCGTTTACTGTCATCAAAGCATTCTTTCGCGTCTGGTCATAACGGATTACAAGCGCGACGTGCACGTACCATTTGCTCGTGCTTGAACATACTTGCTGGTGGTTAGAAAGGGATGATGGCAGAGTCCCGGATTGCTGCTGAGGCAAATGGTTTTGGTATAAGCTGGGGATCCCGATTGGCTCAAAAATGGACTCAAGCATTGATTAAATCTCGTGCCTTGCCTACTTCACACCGCGGACAACACGCAAAGGTTGCATCAATCTTCAGTGATCCCTCCGTTCGTATGGCGATGAGGACTTACATGCACTCTAATAAATGGGCATTAGACCCAGGGAAGCTCCAGATGCTTGTCAACAACGAACTTGCGCCACACAAAGCAAAGGAATACACAAACCTTGTTGTCTCTCAAGAAATGCCCCGAGGGCTGAAGGACTTCGTTGCGACAACCGTCTTACCCCATTTCCACTTGAAGCTGGGTCGTTTGGGGCTTTCACTTTCCACGATGCGCCGCATTATGCTGCGTGAAGGGTTCACACATATGGAGCACCGGAAAGCTGTATACTTCGATGGCCACGAGCGTCCAGATGTTGTGAAAGATCGCCAGGATCGCTTTATACCTGCGATGGAAGCTATACGGCCACGACTGGTCAAATACGCCATTGACGATGTGACACGTGAGCTCGAAATGCCACTGGACACTGCGTCACTTCCGCGGTTAGTCTTGGTTGCTCACGATGAGATGACTGCGCAAGCACATGATGGTGTAAAGCGAGGGTGGGTTCTGGAAGGGGAAATGCCGCTTAAGAAGAAGGGAGCTGGTCGTGGGTTGCATCAGAGTGATTTTATTTGCTCAACGGTTGGTTGGCTGAGTGATGCAAGTATCACACTGGAGTATGGCAAGAATCACGATGGCTTTTGGAATGGCGAGCTGTTTATCAATCAGGTATGGTTCAATGATTCACTTGCTGATTGGCTGATAATTATTTTATTGCAGCTCAAGGAAAGATTCTTCCCTGCATTCAGAGCGGCACATTAGCCGACTGACATTGCAGTGATTCTCGTGGATAACTCGCAAGGTCACGCGGCATACGCAGAAGATGCACAACGGGTATCACTTAAAAATATGCGCCCAGGAGGAAAGAAATCACGTATGCGAGATGGTTGGTATATGCGGAACGGACAGAGGGTAATACAATCAATGATATTTCCTGCTGACCATGAACAGTATCCGAATCAGCCGAAGGGAATGCAACATGTCCTGCAAGAGCGCGGCTTATGGCGTGCTGGCTTGCCCATGAAATGCAAGGACACCTGTTCAGACACCTCAACAGATTGTTGTGCAAAGCAGATACTCAATAACCAGCCAGATTTTCTTGCACAGAAGTCACTCGTTCAGGAAGTGATTGAAGCTGCTGGTATGCTCTGGATATAATGACTTACTGCGAAGCCTCATCACTAATTTGGCGCACAGGGCATATATGCATCTTCCTTCCGAAATTTCATTGTGAGATGAATTTCATTGAATACTTTTGGGGCGCTGTCAAGAAATATCTACGGGAGCATTGCGACTATACTTTCAATACCTTGCGCAAGAACATGCCCAAAGCACTCGCCTCAGTTCCTATAGAGCACATTCGGAGGTTGGAGCACCGCGCATGGAGGTTTATTGATGCATATGGAGAAGGCTTGGACGTGAAAGAGGCTCAGCGCAAAGTCCGATTATTCAGTTCCCACCGTTACACCTCTCATTGTCGAGTCCCAGAGCGACTTGCAAAAGCAATGGATGTCTGACGTAATATACCATATATAGTAATACCTATTTCCCTATATGGAAGCGGCAAATCGGCCGACACAACATTTTTATTTTCGAAAGCTACGAACAAATCCTTTAGAGGGATTACTGTACCCATCAATACCTATCTATTTACAAGAGCATTTAGCAATTATTGTGGTCGTTAACGTTCCCGAAACCTTGTACAAAACTGGTGGCGTCTAAGTGATGTGCACCATAGGCAGATTGGGCAGGGTCGATTACCATGCAGACCTCGGATAAGTGCAAAATAGCATCTGGAGCACAGCAGCAAAGGTTGGTATACAGCCTGGATGATAAGAGAATGATTACTTACTGTTCCTCGTAGTCTGCAGAAACTATGTGGATGAATGGGTACAAGGTGCGGAGACAAGAGTCCCCACATCTAACTCGATAACCTGTTCTTGAATGTTGAGCAACCTGCTCAAGTAGGACCCTGAAAGCATCGTGGTAGATTGCATTCTTCCAGTCAATGTAGGGCTTTTTTGACTTCTCTTGAGCGTCATCCTCAATCTGTGACATATATTCAAGGTGCTGTAGAGTTCAGCAAGCAAAAGAAATGTACCACTGGAACGAGGCCAACAATCCGTCCACCTCCTACACCTATGTCATTCCGAACTTTTTCATCCAAATTGGCTATGCGTGCAACAATGGGATGACCCTTCTGAGTCCCAAAGGTTGACAGCTTTGTTTTGTCAGCCCATAGAATAATACCAAGAGGTTTTCCTTCAGTGTCAGTTGATAAGATATCTGACTTCACATTTATGTCACATCAATGCTTCAATCAGTTACTAAAGTTGTCTGTCAATTTACCTGAACATCCCAGAACATGTCTCCTGTCCACGGCTGCTCATAGAATCGGACCCATCTTGTTCCATTGTATTTGTACTGACGCTGTGCATCCCAGTGGAAAGATGAAGCGAGTTTTGGATCTTGAACCTGGCTAACAATACAATCCCATAGAGATCGGTGATGCAAATCAAACTCATAGTTGACCTTTCTGTATTCCGCTGATACTGTTGACTTTGTGAACTGCAGTATAAGGCAGGTGATGTTACGAACGGTCTCCTCACCCTACTATTTTCCTTTACTTCTTCGATTACCTTGATAACCAGTTATCTTCTCTACAATTGCCTTGACGATCCAACTCGTCTTTCCTCCATCATCCCCTGATCCACATCGCCTCCGTTCAACACGGACTATTATGTTATCAGTTACCTTCTGATGTCCATCCAAACCTCGGACCTAACTCCGATTGGTTACCATTGCCTTGGTTCAACCCTCGGTATTTCCATGCCTCCGTTACCACTCCATCGGGTCCAACCCCGCCTATCCCCTGTTTCGGATCCAACTCCGTCTATCCCCTGTTTCGGGTGCAACCCCTTCTCCATTGATCTCTGCCTCATGCTTCCCCTTTTTATTGTTCCTTGTTTCCGCACCTTGACGGTCTTTTCTCTCATTGGCTTTCCAGAGTAGTGGCTGTTCTCTGTGCATTGTTCTTCCTTTCTGTTTCTCCAATTTGCTACCACTACCTCGGACTGGTCCAAAACTAGTTAGGTCAACATGTATAAATAGCCGTCAGACATGGGGGCTAGAACCTCAGTCTATCCACTTCGTATCAATATTCCTTCTATCGAACCATCATCTGTCTGCCACTGTGCTTGACAGCGACCGCGCGGCCTAGACCATCATCAGACCTTGAGTGTAGCTACACCAAGGGGTTCTGACCTGACAACTTGTCCCTTGACGATAGTCGGTCTTAACAGGTGAGAATCAGGCACATCTTGTAGACCATCAGCACTGGGCTTACCATAGGGTAGAACAATGATGCCTTTTCCCATGCTTGGCGCACATCCGCATAAGTGCTGAATGTTAGTCCAGATTGACCACAGTTAACCTTCTGCATGAGTTTGAGCAGTCGATTAATCATATCTTGACTCATTCGTGCTTCGTGAACAAGTTCTGCAAACTCAAAATCTTCTCGGGAGTTGAATGGATGCCATGGCTTGTCATTGAGCACAGAAGGATCTGGTTGCAGGCGTTCCTCGCAGAAGTCCTCGAAGGCAAAAACAACAGTTGGTCGCTGAGCACCAGTGTGGTACTCAACTTTGATGTCGTCGATAGAGGGGTGTTGTGGCTGATCATTGGGTGAGATGGGAGGAGGAAGCATGTCGATGGAGGGTTGACGGTGTGTGTTGATAGAGTCTAAGGGGTGTTGTGTCTCAGCCAAGGGAACCTGCACTTCAGCAGAGGCTTGTGAATTGGGGGAAGGGGACTGCACATCGCCATTGACAGATGAAGAGGGTGATTGGGAGGGATCGTTCAACGGCCAGTCACAGTGACCAAGCTGTGCAGCGGATTCTGGTAATTCACAAGTTATTAGAGATGAGAGGATTACGAGACAAAGACAAAAGTCCGTACCGCCCGCTTCGAATGGCGACAAATCACCGTGATCAAGAGGATTCACAGCATCACTGTTCAAAGGGACATCTGCGGGATCTTATAGTGCAAGGGTGAGTCATAATACGACACCCTTGAAGAGTCGAACAAATTACCATATGACATCTGTGGCTGCTTGTTATGAGGCACGGATCCCGATGCGAGCTGCGCGCGAACTGTAAACATAGCTCAGATCTGAGCCTGCGTTTGAGGTGCGGTGCATGAAAAATATGCGCACTCACCACGTTTCTTATGGTGTCTCAGTCCGTCTTGGATTTCTGCCTCTACCTTTGATTGCTGAAACCTGGCAGCCAATTCTGCCTTCTTCTGACATGCAGTCACATGTCGTGTGTACCCCTTGCTATCCCACTCCTTCTGGCAGTACTCACACGTCCTGTGGATTGACGAATGATATCTCGAGGATTTGAGCTCGGAGGCCGTCGACATGATCCAGGAGGTGTTGCGCGTCGGAGGCCTTTTTAGCTATGCAAATGCTCCTTGGGCAGATCAGAGACAGTCAATTGTAAGACGGATGCACTCACGAGCGCGTTGGCCTGTTATGAAGCAATGTACGCGGAGAACCAGGATGTTCAAGTGGCGGCGAGACAGCACAGTGTAGGGATGCAATGGAGGGGAATCAGAGGCTCGGCGGTGGCGAGAATGTGCGCACCGAAGTGAAGCGGTTGGTGGGCCGTCGAACGTACGTATGATGCGATAACGGGGAGGCTCGCAATGTTGGGAAGCAGATGATCCGCTAACACGAGAATGTGGGGATGGCGGCGAGACAGCACAGTGTGAGATGCAATGGAGGGGATCCAGAGGCTCGGCGGCGGCGAGAATGTGCGCACTGAAGCGAAGCAGTTGGTGGGCCGTCGAACGTACGCACGATGCGGTAACGAGGAGCCTCGCAATCTCAGGAAGCAGATGATCCGCTAACAAGAGAATGTGTGGATGGCGGCGAGATAGCACAGTGTGAGATGCAATGGAGGTGTCGCGGAGCGACTGCTGCTATGCTGATAACCCTAAAAAGGGAGTGTAGTAGAGAGGAAGGGGGTGGATCTCCAACGACGACAACGAGGTCAAAGTCGATGATGAGCAGGCAAGCAGGCACTGAGGCCGGATACTGGCAGTGCAAATGACGAAGTTAATATCAGACTAATACTAGGTTACATTGAGTAACTCACCTGGCAGTGCAAATGACGAAGAGGTCAAGATGCAGAACCAGGGAGGGTAAGGGGTACTATATATACTGTGTCTGGGTGGTCTGTGCACCAGTTCCCACACTAGGGACTGGAGTAACTGTGGGGCTTGAGTAACAATAGAACAATAAGGGACCAGGGTAACTGTCAAGGACCTGAGTAACTGTCAAGGACCAGGGTACGTAGAACAATAGAGCTAGAACAATAGAACAATAGAACAATAGAATAGGAACAATAGAACAATAGAAACTGGGGGAATTCCTGGGGAATCCCTAACAATAGATAGAAGACAATAGTCGAAAGACAATAGAACAATAAGACCGGGGGGAATCTCTGGGGAATCCCTGAGGAATCCCTATCGATGGAAGTTGAACAATAGAACAAATAGCCTAGGTTGATCTGGAACCACTCCAGATTGAGTCTAGGGTTTGGGTCTGGACTATTGATAAATAAGGCAGGATGTCACGTGACCCGGGTTAGGGTTAGGTCCGGTAACGCTCCTAGCCGGAAAATAAGCACTCTAGATAGGCGCCTAAGGCTGTAAACTTGTGACATTATTGGAAAAATCCGGTCTCTGTTGGACTATCCATGTCAGGAGGGGATCCAGAGGTTTGGCGGCGGCGAGAATGTGCGCACTAGAGCGAAGCGGTTGGTGGGCCATCGAACGTACGCACAATGCGGTAACAAGGAGCCTCGCAATCTCAGGAAGCAGATGATCCGCTAACAAGAGATGGCGGCAGGTTCAACAAACTGTGATCAGCAGATGACCGCTGACGACAGCTTGGGTGGCGAAGGCGTGACAGAGTGGATAAGGCAGGGCTGAGAGGGCTGAGGGCGACTGTGGTAGAGAGTGCTGAGGGCGACTGATGCGTGGCGAACGAGGTCGTGAAACTCGAGCAGTTATTCAAAATTAAATATTATCTACCATCTGTAGGCAATCAGTTGGCGTCTAGATGACGAGATGGTTCAATTGAGGCATCTAGATGACGAGTGATTCAATTGAGGCATCTAGATGATGCGGGATTCTCCGGATGCTCAGCCATGCTTGAGAGATTCGGTCGGTTCCGCAGGAGGCCTCGAGATGCCATCGAGATCACGGAATGATGCGCGTCTGAGGCCGGCGTCTCGTGAGGGCGGCTCAAAATTTCCGACACAATGTCAATGTACTCTGTGATTTTTGGGCCAAAATATACACTGGTGCTGCCTCAGTAAGCGCATCAATCACAGTTCACTCATGAACTGCATGCAAAAATTGAGGTATTCGATTTTTATATCCTCGCAGAGCTGCTCTTTCTATACCAAACTTTGTAGACAATGTCTAGTAGCATAAATACATATGCCTGTTTTTTTGGAGGCAGTTGAGTGAGGGGAAGTACCTCCCCGAGCAAATAGTTCACTTCCTGTCCCCAGTTCACTTCTGGGTCATCGATAGTATGCAGTGCACCTGACTACGACAAGCGGTTCAAACATACTTATGGTCCGGGTGCGGTGTATGATAGGAGGTTGCGGTACGTTACGCGCTGACCTTCAGAATCAAAGACAGGAAAAAAGAAAAAAAGATGGGAGGTTGGGAGATGTTTCAAGTTTTGCAGATAAATACCGCTGCTGGTGCACTTCAATCTCCCCAGCTTTGAGAGTCCCCCTTCGATTGCAAGCTAGCACTGGTTGGTGTGTATTCTACTCACTGTGCGATACTGAGAGCTCCTTCTGACATGTTTTGTAGCTCCAACTTGCTTTCTACCTACGCCCTGCCCCATCAAAACGCCCCATATCCTTGTGCCCCATCCTCGCTCTTCATCATGCGCTCAACCGTTGCCGTCGCTCTCGCGTTGCTTGCTACCGTTGGGCCCGCTTTATCTGGACACGTCGCTTCTCCTGCCACTGTGTCTTTGCACGCCCCATCAGACACTTATACCGTGGCCGTTTCCGAGAACGATGTTGGCGATAGCGCAGCGATGCAGCTTGTGTCTGCGCTACACTGCTTTGCATAATAAACTGCAGTTGCACGATTTTTGTGCGCGCTGAGACGCCCAGGGTCCTTCCTAATTTGGCCACCAAATTGTCACAGGCAGTCACAATTGAACACGAGCTGTTCGATCAGCATGTCACGCCGCAATGATCTAGGTGCCGCTACAGCTCGAGCTGTGTCCTCGCTCATATCTACTACCTACTACGATGCCTTCACACCTCTCTGATGACTTACGAGCTCGCATGGTTTCATGGAGGGAGAATGATGGAATGTCTGCAGTTGAGATCGCTTGTTTGGCTGAGTGCTCAGAGCGGACGGTATATGAGGTGCTGAGGACATGGAGGGAATATGGGGAGCTTCGTGATCCATTTATCCACCCGCGCGGTCGTCCGAGAACACTCAACGCAGGAGATCTGCAGTACATTGTTTCCCAGATCACTGAACATCCCACCCTATACCTGGACGAGATTCAACACCTGCTGTATGAACACCGCAATATCGATGTTTCTATCGCTACTCTTTCACGTTCCATCCGCAAGCTCAACTACTCCCACAAACATACCTCTCGTGAAGCACTTGAGCGAAATGAGCTTCTTCGAGCAACATGGCAGGCAGTGTATGGGGATATCCCGAAGGAGTACTTTGTGTGGCTTGACGAATCCAGTGTTGATGATCTGACAAATCAGCGCACCTCTGGGTGGGGTCCGTTGGGTCATGCATGCGTTCAGCGTGCACTGTTTCTACGTGGACAGCGGTACTCTGTTCTCCCGGCCTTGACTGTGGAGGGGATTATTGCTCTTGATATTTTTGAGGGCTCAGTAACAAAGGAGCGTTTTATCCGATTTCTTCAAGAGCAAGTGGTACGTGCACCTCTTTTATATGCTATCATATTCAGACTTGACTGTGACTGTTAAGGCTCCAATTATAAACCCCTACCCTGGACGTAGAAGTGTTATTGTCCTTGACAATTGTGCAATCCACCACGATGAAGAAGTAAGACGTATTATTGTGGATGAATGTGGTACGTGTCTACCATATCATGACAAAGCTCAAAAGTCTGACCAGATATGATTTAGGTTCCAAACTTGTTTACTTGCCGCCATATTCCCCAGACTACAATCCCATTGAACAAGGATTTCATTCTATCAAAGCCTGGCTTCGCAGACATGAAGCGGAAGCTACAAACGCAGCTGTACGGCCATGGCTGATTGAACAAGCTATCTTGTCTATCACAGCCGAAAGTGCTATTCACTGGGCATTGAGATGTGGGTATGAATGATGTATATCACAGCTCAAACAGTATGCCAATAGTGGAGAATTAATCAGATATTCTAAAGTACGTGATATGACAATCATCCAGATAACTATGCACGGCACCGCTCTGCCAATAGAGCAGCATACCATGCTCGAGAAAAGACCTGCAACTTGAGAGCGGTACCCTCAGGAATACCGAGTTCCTTGCTGAGGCGCTCAGCACTAACATCCGGTAAGATGTCTGGTGTGAAGTCATGGCGGGCTAAGACAGCCTGGGCACCAGTGAGATCAACGCCTTTGGCATCTCGGAAAGCCATAAGGCAGGCGCGAAGCTCTTCAGCTACAGCTGGAAGAGGCCGACAAACCGAAACAGAGGTATCCTGCGCAGCTGCAGGCATCGAGACATTTGTGTCGCGCATTACGGCACTCGCAGGAGTCAACATGCGCTCCGCAATGCCAGCAAGCAAAGGGACAATAGCAGCAGTGAGTACTGTTGCAGGGTCGAGACTGCTAGACCTTGACTGCAAGGGGCGAGGACCATTTCGACCCCGGACTCGAGCTTGATCAGGCGCCGAGCAACTGTCTCTCGTGCCTCCATCGAGAACTGAAGGTGGAGGCTCGAACTTTGTGTACTCATGCGATGCCTTGAAATTATGATGAGCACTCGAAACGTAGACATGATAGGGCACATACAATGGCAGCGGACCAGAATTTGAGTTTACGAGCACTGAGACCGTAGTGGTCGTTCGAGTCCTTCGGTACGTAACAGTACGCAGGCTCACCGTGGTCGCCGTTGTGTTTGTTGCAGGGCCATTCCTTCTTCAGGGTGAGTATAATTCCACCATGAAGTTGTTGATCTTCAGTGTACTGTTCAACATGCGGAACCTGACTGTCTTCAGTAGAATGCCGCCTAGCAGATACTTGTACATACCTGAGTCCCTGTAGGACCATGTAGGTCGATGGCAGGCGCCATTGTCTATCAGAAAATGAGCTGCGATTCATAAAGAGCGCATTGTGATCACTCGCCTCTATACAAAAGCCCTCCATGTTGTCGAGGTCAAACTCTACAGATACTTCGACTTGGGCCTTCTTGTCCTTTTTTCCCGCAATCTTCTCCAAAAGCATCTTGAGTGAACTGGCGAAGTTGCGATCATCATCAATTGACGATGCCTTGGGTTTACCGCCGCTGGAAAGGACAAAATAAAATGAGCGCAGTGCCCAAACATGAGATAACAAACGTACGCAGATCCCGTCCACCACAGCGAAAAACGTGGTCCTGAGACAGGGCCTGCAGCGTACTTTGGCTGAGGATCATGTATCTTCAAGCACGCCTCGATGAATTGGGCACGAGTGGTAGTCGCATTGATTGCAACGCGGTCAGCCTTCGTGACAGTAGTTCGAGAAACTTGCGACCTGGTTCCTCGCGTCGACGGCTTCTGCACTGTCACCTTACGCGTAAGCCCAACGTGCACGTTGTACTCATCTCGACTAGCTGTTCATGAGTATCAGTACATGCCGAAGTCACGTAATTTGATCTTGTACCTTCAAGAGCAGGTGCTGGAGCATTGGGAGCCGGCGTGTTTGTGGAAACTTGGCTGTCTCCAGGAAGTAAGGCACGATGTTGTGTCACATTACCTATATAATTGTTAATCAATCCTGTTGAGAAACATTTGCGTACATACAACATACCTGCTAACACAAAAGGCGACATGAGGCGACCGCCGTGTGGCTGCTGTGAAAGATCACGAGGAGGCTCGGGTAGCGGCGGCCACGGTTCGTGACCCCAAGAGTATCGAGTAGCATTGATCTCCTCGGTTGTATGATAGAACTGTGGGGGTTCCACACCACCATCTACGTGTACTGGATCAGTACTGCAAAT
>JABYQR010000463.1:0-31169 GCA_022592445.1 Cytidiella melzeri | reverse complement strand
TCAGACCTTTTACTAGTACATGTACACGGAAATGAGATGAAAACCGATCTATCGACGATATAGTACACGAGGAGATAGTAGACGAAGGGCACGGAGTAGACGTTGTACACGAGGCAGAAGACGAGGAGAAAGACGAGGACAGGGTATCAAGGGGACTCGCAGCTGCGGCTATGTTACGAGTCCGCTTCAAAAAACCGCATTAATTTTTGCTGCCATCTCATCCATTTGCTTCTTCTGGATGTCAAGCATGTCCTTGAGCGCAGCAATTTTAGCATCCTTGTCGTTGGACGCGTCTTGCTTGGCTGCAGTAGTAGTCGACGATGTCGACGAGGTAGCGGCAACCTTTTGTCCCTTAGGGACGCCTTGGAGCCGTTTTAGGCAAACTGCCCCCCAGTGACCGGTGCCACCGCAGTGGTTGCAGACCGGGTCATCGGGGTGCTTCGAGTCCCTCTTCTTGTGACTCTCAGATCCACAAACCGAGCAGCGCTTGCTCATCTCCTTCTTCCATTTCTGGAAGATCTCCTGTTTGCCCAGACCCGAAAAGAGCGAGTCAAACGAGGCGGAGAAACGGGATGTGTCGATCTCCATCGCATTGGGGTCGCGGAACGCTTGCTGGTGGGACTTGCCATGTCCCAAGGAACTGTCTACCATGACCTTCCCAGTGCTGTTGCGTAGATCGGCCAGCTGAGCATCTACTGCCTTGCACTGGTCCTTCAGTGCATCGTAGGTTGTGGTGCGGGTCTGGAAGTAAGAGACGCGCTGAAGGTATTCCGTACTCAAGCTCGACTTGAGACGGTCGAAAAGGTCCTGCTGGCTCCAGCCAGTGCGAGGGGCCCAGGTCTCGAACTCCGAGATGTGGGCGGCAAATGTCTTGTTACCCTGCTTCATGCCGGTAACCTTAGTCTTGGTCTCCATGACCGCGTCAATAGGCTCAAACTTTGCCTTGAAGGCCTCGATAAACGTGTCCCAGTCATTTCCAAATGCTGGTTTGCTATTGGCCAACTCCTCGATGTGAGGGCAAGCCCAATCAGCAGCGTCTTCCTGCATGAAGGACAGGGCACTGGTGATCAGTTTGTGGGGATCAAAGATCCTCGCACTGTTGTTGTCCAACCGGACCTGGCCTCGGGCGTCTTGCTGGAAGAACACCTTGCCCTGGTTCTGGGCCCAGACGATAAAGGCATGGCGGAAGAGCCTGGCTTCCGATGACGTTTTCCCCTTGAAGGAGACTGGCTTCTCAACGATGCTTCTCTCCCGAGAAGTGTGCGTAGCAGCAGCAACCGCTGGTGTCTGTGCGGCGGCAAGTGCAGCCACCTGGTTGGTAAGGTCAACCATTCTTTGTGTCAGGATGCCCAACATATTTAGGACGTCTTGCTGGCTCAGGTTGGCGACTGGGGCAGCTGGGGCAGCAGGGGCGGGGGGCTGGTTGGGATCCATGTCGTCTTTGGTGATGAGGAGGAGATTTTCTTCGTTCGGAGTCTGGTGGTGCTCAGAGTAGTACTCGCTGTTGACTGCTTCTGTTGGGTCTGCTTGAGTGTATCGATTTGGACAAGGTTGGTCGTCACACTTGTAGAAGAGACCTCCGTAGAAGTGGTCGTCAGTGACTGTGTTTGAGTCGAAGAAATGTATGCAATTATTACAAGACGTGGTGGGCAACAAACTGTGGACTGTCTAGATCCACTCGAAGTAGCTATCATTATTAACTACGTTAAGTTGCGCAAGAACTTTGCTATAGTTCTTGCGAAGCTGCTTAAACGAGACTTTCCCAATTGCTTTGCAACCCCAGTCTAGGAGTTGCCACTCGCGGTCGGCTGTGACAGGTGCGAGCTCGTCAAGTCGGTTAAGGAAGCGATTGACTTTGTTGAGGAGGTGGAGTAGCGCGCGACGATGGTCGGGGTCTGCGCAGTTGAGAAGTTCTTGTAGCTCTGTTAGAGCTTGCAAGCGGGTACGGACAGCGGTAAGCTTCGGCCTGAAGATGCCGATGAGGTCAACCGGTGATAACTTCTTGAAGTCTATCAGTACCGGTTTGGGTGCAGCGGGAGCAGGAATGGGCGGAGGAAGTTTGGCGAGTCGCTCAGCGAGAGTCGGCTTGTGAGTCTGTTGCTCAGCAAGAGTTCGAGCACGTTCCTCGGCTGCACGTTCTCCGTATGCTCGGGCAGAAGCGCGAAGTTGTCGATTTTCCTCGTAAGAGGGGACGGTGAGGGTGATGCCTTTGACAGGCGGCTTCTTGGACACGTACTTCGCGACAGTGACCAGGTCTTTGTCAGACCAGCAATGAGGTTGACCACTCTTGCGCTTTTCAGCTAGAGCGTCAAGGAAAGATGGTGGGAGAGACCTCTTGAGCTGAGGCTCAGTTGTAGGGAGGTTCTTAGAGAAACGGGGGCGCGTGTCTTTAGGCACTAGACAACGCGCAGGGGGTAGAAACGGACGACGTAAGTGTAGCTCAACGGTATGAAGAGACCGGAGACGTACTCGTCAAACAGGAATAAACTTTTTAAAACGGTGGGAGTGGGGGACCCAGGGTTTACACAACGATCTCGACCTAATGACACGGAGACAGGGCTCAACGTGACAAACAGGGACACGGTGTGGATGACGACGAGGAGGTGGTGGCAGGCGTGAAGCACAATGCGTTCACCAGCTATCAAACTTATTCAGAAAGCTAGCCCAGTAAATACCAAGTTAGTATTGGGTACTACCAGCTATGTAGTACAGAGGGGGTTTGCTTACCTAGCCCAGTAAAGACCAAGAGGTCGAGATGGGGGGCTAGGAGTGTACATGCAGCAGTATATATAGACTTCAGGGACCTGCGCACAGACCATGTTGAGGGCAGGCTTTGCAAGAAGCCGTGTGAACGAAGAACAAAAGAACTACCTAAAGGAGAACAATAGCTATTGTCTTGACCTTGCCAAGAACTCTACCCGTGAGAGAATCTATCTAAAAGGAGACCATCTATTGTATTCCATTCCCACACCTGTGAGAACATCCTTCCATAAAGAGAACAATAAGGAAAGAACAAAAGGAGTCCATGTGGACGTCATTTATGACATCAAACCCTAGCTATGGGCTGAACCATGTGTCTGTAGCCATGTGGTCTTACTTAAGCTTAGTCACATGCCAGTGTGACGTAGTAGCAAGTAATGTGACCGTGTGGAGCGTCTAAGCCACGTGATACGGGCGCTTAATAGACGTGCAAAGGAGTTTATGCAGAGAGAATTGAAACTAGGTTGTAGCCCGGAGTTTTACAGATAAAAACAAGAGGTAAATTGCGAAAATTAAGGGCTAGTCAGGCCATCCATGACACTGTTACAACATGCACATGTAAAAGTGTAGAAAATCGAGCGCCAGGTACGGGGTAAAAGACGCGAGTCGATTTTGCTATGTCCATTCAAGGTACAAAACCCGTAGCTATATACTGATACAAGTACTCCTATGTACAACCGATCGAGTCACGAGGAGATTGTGGCGCTAAAGCGCTGCAGCTTGAAACTCGAATTGTAATCTTCAATAAAAAGCTCATGTAAGTGCTGAGGACATTGATTTGGTGTTTTCAGCGCAATTCGAGTTTTTACAAACAACCCATAACCCATAGTAGATGCTCCCATAGCTGAGTAGTGTATTATGCCTGTTAGTTTTGCATGGGGCTCGAATTCAATTCCCCTTACTGGTAAATATTCCCCGCGTCTAAGCGCTGGTTCTCCGTGTCGAAGCGCTGCAATTGCAGTGCTGCAGTAAGTGCGCAGCTGACCTTCAAACTGAGTCTGAGCTAGTCTCGGAACCAGCCGTTTGCGATACCTGTTTTGGAAAGCGGAGTTCGAAAAAGACAAAAAACGAGGTATGCAAACGTCTGGTGAATTCGGTCAGTGGCGGGTACCGCTCAGTCGCACGTGACTCCCGCCAGTCAGTGTGTCGTGCTTGAGCGCCCATTATCGAATTCTGTATGCACGTTCGGGACTTTGTACTCTCTACTACTAGTCCCCTCCAGTCTCTCGCATATGTTATTCATATTCTCACTAATATCAGACAAATAAATTTGAATAAGATTAAACCCTAAGTCGTGGATAATTCCCTCTCGGCCGCACTAGACAGCCGGATAATGATAACCAGTGCTCGGCCCTCGACCTCGATTCAGGCTTGCCCCACTTGTCCCCTCATTCGAAAATGCACGGAAAGCAAATAGCCAGTACGCGAGAAGATATTTTTCCGGCAACTTCTCGGGAGGCAATTCGGGGCGCGACGCAAGTCACGGTAATGTCTTGATTCAACGTTGTCGAGGACCCGTTTGTTGGCATCGAGGGCGCCTCGTGCCGTGACACCGTGTTTGTGTCCGCGAGGTGGTTTGTGGCGGTTCTTGAATATCCCAGCACGTCGCTCGCAGTGCTTGAGTGCAATGCAAGCATATCCAGAGTTTATTAGACGAAATGAACATGTATATAATTAAGACTCACCAACCATTGAGTGCCCATCTCCATGTGCCGGCTGAGGTGGTACCAGAACCAAACAATATTCAGTTGTTGTCCTGTATCCGTCATAGAGTCGTTGTGGCGTAGTCGAGCCGTGCGAGGCACCGTTACACGAGGGTTGTACGTGCCGCGTTGATGGACTCGTTCTTGACTTATGTCTGATGTTGAAGGGACCTTGCGGTGTTCATTGTTGATGATGGCGAGGTCCTCAAAAGATGAGAAAGCGACGCGAGAGGCAAGGGACAAGAGGTAGACGAAAGGGCGCGACGGCACGAGATGGAACACGAGGTGGTGGGCGAAAAATGAAAATAAAACTTGAAATTTGGCCAGGCGCCCACAGAAAGTCTTCGATTTCGAGCACGTGCGACTGAGCGGTACCCGCCACTGACCGATTACACCAGACGTTAAGGAGCGCGGTTCATTGTGTCTTTTTCGAACTCCGCGCTCCAAACAAGGAAGGAGCATCGGCGACGTCCGCGCTCTCCCTTAACGTCTGGTTCGAGACTAAGTCTGAGCACTGTTTCTCAGTAAACTGGCCATAACTTACTCAGTTTTGCTCCAAATTAGAAAAAAATCCTTCAGCCAAAATGACCACAGAATATAGGGATATTGAATGGTGTAAATTCCACTCCTATTGGTGTTAACGTTGATGTGCTTGCTGTAAAAATGGAATACTGCATTTTGATCGGAAAAAGTGTCCACATAACAAGTTTTGAAGTTCTAGTAACAAACTCAGTGCTTTACCATCAATTGCATTCATTGTAGTAAGAAGGAGAGTGTTAATTTTTGTATTCCCTATCAAATCTTGTGGCATAGAACAGCACTGGAACAATTCTTCATTCTTCAGGAATTGTAATTCTGTGTTTCAATACAAACCGTCCATGGCCAAGTGTTTGTTACATGAACTCTTTAAATATTATCACAACTCTTCACCCCTTGAAGAGGTCGAAAACGCGGAAGTGAAGCTGAGTGAAGTGTTTCTCGCACAATGTGCTGAGCACCGAAAACTTACAAACACCCCAGCATCGATAGTATATTCGTCATGAGATGTCACGAGCAGCTAAATAGATACAACAAGTCCCTTTCTTCTACCCTACATCGGTTTCGACCTCATCTCACATACAAATACAGTATGCACGTTTCTTGGACCGTAGTCCAAGCGCGAGAGCGGAGCCACCAATACCTCAAGCCGTCACCTTGTCCTCGTCTCGTCCTCTCTTCACCCCTACGCTTGTCTGCTGCTGCACAGCACCCGCCCCCGTGACACCCACCACGAGCCCCTTCAACCACCCATTTTCCCTCCTCAGCGCCTCACATTCCTTCTCCAGCTCACTCACCCTCACCTCAAACTCCTTTGCCTTCTTCTCCAACGCCGCCTCCCTCTCCTTCTTCTTGAGCCGGAACCGCGCAGAAGCAGCCGTATTTCTCCGTCTTTTGTCCTCAGAAGCTGTCACAGGCGTCGACGACGTGTACTTCTCCTCCGCATCCGGCGACGTCGGTCCTTCAGAGGCAGCATCTGCCTGTTCGACAGATGCCGAGCGCGCCGTGCGTGCACGTTTGGCTACGGGGTGAGATGCAGAAGAAGAAGAGGAAGCAGATGAACTTGTGCTGGTACCAGCGGATCGAGAAGACACAGAAGGCTCGGACGGAATGACCAGCGGTGAAGGGCTCTGGCTGGCAAATGACAGGAGTTGCGCGAGGGTCGGTGCGGCGGTAGCAGGAGGCGGCGGCATCTGAAGAGAGTTGGGTACATGGAACGGATCCATGCCAAAGCTAGCCAACAGGGCCCCTATATCAAACGCGTTCAAGTGGGGGGCTGTAGAGGCGACGGCGGTCGTGTTCTGCGAGGGAGCAGGAGAAGGCGGAACGACTGTCCCGGTCACGACATGTTCGTGCGAGGCGGTCTCTGCGATTTTGCCGGTATTTTTGTAGTCCTCATCGAGGTTGTACTTGTCCGCATCATGAGTGCGTCTATCTGCTGAGCCGGAGTCTAGTTTCTCCGAAGCAAGTCTGTCCTTTGAGATGAGGGGCTCGTCCGATTGGAAGCTGAGATTGGTCCATAGGTCGAGCTGTGCGCTGAGGTCATGGAACGGCGGGACAGCGAGGAGGTCCTGGTCGGAAAGGTATGGGTTTTGCTGGGTGGGGGCGGGGTGAACGATGTTGAGCCCCTGCAAGTTTGAAGGTGCCATTATTTGTGTGGAATTGCGTGCTCGAACTGTCGTTCACAATCATGGGTCAGCTGGCAAGGACAACAAAGGAAAATGAACGGTGAAGGCATACTCGAGTAGTGAGAGGGCGTGCGTCGGTATGAGCCAAGATGTGCGCAAGAGAGAGGGTGGTGGACGAGCAGGATAAAGATGAGACGCAAAGCAATTTGCGAGGATGGGATACGCGATCCCACGCGATACGCTGACAAAGCAAATTTTCGGCGTCGGACCACGCGTCCCGCTTTGCCGCTGCTCATCTCTTCCCACCACATCTCCCCATGACCCTCTCTTATCTCCTACCTCTTGCCGCCCATCGTGTCTGAAGACCCTGAACGTTCTTGCAATGTATACATATTCCTGCTACCATACACGTAGTACTCACCAGGCGGGAGACAGAACAAGGTGAAAACTGCACAACTCAACCCGTGTGTAGCCGTGCGATTTGTTTTTCACCCCCCGATGGATATTTTAAAGCCGAAAAATTGGCCTGTGGCAGTAGCTTGATCCTAGGCCATCTTTTCTTGTCAACTACGTAGTGCTACACAGTATTTACGCAACCTCCCAGTTCCGCAAGACATGTCTCGCACAAATTGTCCGACGTAGCCCTGATCTAGGCCACGAAGAGGAAATATGATTGACCACAATGCAACAAATCCCTCCCGCTGAGCTAGACCCGGGTCGAAGTACGCCTGTGTCTCCTATCGAAAAATTGAAAGACACTTTCGCGGTGTGCATAACACCACATGAACCACTCCTGCTTACTTGGCCGAAAAACGCTCACCGACTACAACCCTGTCCGACGAAGATACACCGGTGGAAAGCTATGCGCCCAAACGTTGTCTAAAGCTCTGAACACCTGTTCGTAATTCCTCCTTAGACCCGTAGCGTCCTCGCTGACGTATGCTCCCCAGCTAGCCCCACCGCGCTATGCACTGGCCAAACGATTACTGCACGTTAGAGGAAGACAAGCGTTCCAGCATTCAAACCAGATCCCGATAACTCGGTGATTATCAATACAACCTCGGTAGCGGTCGTAGCAGCTGAAAGCAGAGTTCTTCCTTCCTCATTCCGTATGTAGCTCGTCGCTAAGCCACGAGGAGCGCACGGAGCTGAGCGTTTGGGCAGAATGCCAATGAGGCCTTCGAGGACCGGTAGGACTGGGGCAGGGTGAATCGGCGTTCCAATGAACCGGTCAATTTCCGAAGGAAAATTTCGACGAAGTCCATACTTCGTTTACGGTCCAACCTGCGGCTGAACGGACAGACCTCGACGGCTGCGCGTTGTCTATATGTTGTGCGATTGTTGGACCAGACACCTGTTGAGAATAACCGTATCATCAACCTAGAGAATCAAAAGGACGCGTGGCTCACCTTGCGATGCACATGTAAGTAACAACCAGCCTTGGACGAGAAAAGGCACCAGGGACTAGCGCGTATATATCTCGCCAGGACGTTAGTTATTAGAGAAGGTAGGGACGATTAGAGGCACCTCAGGACTCGGAGTGGATCATTAGTTATCCGAGTCTGAATGGGCTACAGGACTGACTAGGGAAGAGCGGTGGATTCATCTTTTGGGACCGCACAAGTTGAGTTTCTGCTCGACAGGCACGCCACGGTGTTTGTACCACATTCCTTGTATGATTGTAAACTGTTCAGAGCCAGTGGGTCCGCTTGAGGAGAGTTATCATACGGGTGTCACAAGCAACTTACTACTGACTTTGGTGGCTAGTCAGCTGCTCCGTCAACCGACAAAAAAAAGCGAGAAGATCAGCAAGTCAGCCAAAGATTGTCGACACGCTGTGGTTACTTGTTATCGCCGTGGTAGGTGTCTATGTTGCAAAGTGAAATGACCGTGGGAAAGATGACGCCCGATCGCTGTACTTGGTCAAGATTAGTAAGCATGCTCACAGCGACAAAGACTGGGAAAGCCACGTCTCGTAAGTACTTGGAACCACCGGCACTCTCTTACACCCACCACACCTCTCACACCTTACCATCATGAGTACTGAAGAGCTCAACGTTCCTTTCTTCAAGAAAAAGGGCAAAAGCCGTCCCACGACCACCCGCAAACGCTCCGTCTCCCCTCCAGCAGCAACAGCCACGACGCTCTCCGTCCCTTCCACCTCCCAAGTTGTCCTCCCCTCACGAAAAGCAACCACCAACCTCCTCAGCGCAGGCACGAAACGCACTGCTTCACAACGCGCCAAGGATGGCGCAGACGACTCTGACGACGAAAAGGAGCGAGACGGTCCAGACGTGAAATGGACGTCGGCAGGGTCCCACATCAATGCTGCGCTGGAGATCATAGAGGGAGACGAAGCGGAGGAGATGTTGGCCAAGAAACGGCGCAAGGCAGGGTCGGACGACGAGGAAGGGGAAGGGCCGGACGACGGGATGTACCGTGGGCAGAAGGGGTACCAACAGCATATCAAGAAGAGCAAGGAGATCCCGAAGGCGATGAGGGTGGGACCGCAGAGGGCGAGTGGGAGTACGATCAGGACGGTGACGATTGTGGATTACCAGCCGGATGTGTGCAAGGACTACAAAGGTGAGTTCTTTTGCGATGTTCGTGGGGGAGATGAGACGGGGCTAATCTGCCTTTGGTGTAGAAACGGGATATTGCGGGTTTGGAGATACGTGCAAGTTCTTGCATGACCGTGGAACATGTACGTCCATTTACAAGCTGACTTTGTGTTTTTTATGCGATGCTGACGAGGAAGTGGCAGACCTCGCTGGGTGGCAACTGGACAAGCTGGCGGAGAACCCCGCAAAGCAAGTGGAAGACGTGTCGGACACGGATTCCGAGGACGATGTTCCGTTCGCGTGTCTCATCTGTCGAAAGCCGTACAGCGAGCCGATCGTGACGCGCTGCGGACACTACTTTGACTCTGCGTGTGCGATCAAGCGGTTCGCGAAGACACCAAAGTGTGCAGCATGTGGTGCACCGACGGGTGGGATCTTTAACCGTGCGGACAAGGTGATTGAGAAGATGAAGAAGAAGCGAGCTGAGGCTGAGGCTGCGGACGCTGAGGAAGGCGAGGGCGAGGGTGGTGGCGGCGTCGAGATTGAGGGTCTCGGCAAGAGCAGAGGCGGCGACGACGACGACGGGTCTGAGAGCGAGGGTTGACGAGATATTGATCGCTTTCGTATGTGTCGGACAATGTACGACGGATGTTGAACAAATGCTGAATTACTGCTGATCGCGTCAAAAGGTACGCTGGGCCGTCGGCAACTATTATTGTGAGGGCGCTGCAGGACGCGAAAAACTCGGGCCTTCTTTTCTTCATTGTCCCGGAGCTCTATCATATATCGTCCTTCACCAGATCGCGAAAACAACGGCCGCGGCTTTGATCGACCAGTGGTGAGATGATGCTCGTTTCTGCTGCTCACGACGTTTAATCTAATAAACAAATCCTTTTCGTGTCGCATGTCCATTCACCACAACACGTTTGTTTCAACGACGACCAGTCTTGCAGCAAATATTGCTCGACTTCTTTTCCGTCTCGTGTGACCCGCCGTGTCATCTTCAAGACAGACCGGTGTGGCGACGCGTATGATATTTGCAGCGCGATGTCCTTGTTATGCGGAGTCGCTGTTCCACATACTCGTACCGATTAAACCGAGGTGGCTGACGTGCGACACGACTGTTCCGGCCGTGCCTAACACCATCACATCGGGCTTGGATTACGCGGTCACTAATTCGCCGGTCTTCGTTTCGAGGTCTTCCTAGTTCGGGAGAAGAAACAGAGAGCGAGGTGTACCAGAACAAAAACTCTTGATTTTTTGCATGGGGTACAGTATGTCATGGGCATTTTGCCTCGTCGATCTGACGCTCCGAGTACGTAACTAACCTACAGCCAGTGGTTTCTCTTTTTGTTGGGTTTTTCTTTTTGTTGGGTTACCGTACACACACACATACAGTGTGGGGCGACTCGATAGCCTCCCCACAAAAAAATCGCACAGGAACGCACAGGGACGGTATTATCACTGTATTGTCCAACTTCGTCTCTAATTTCTCGTATGATGGTGTGGCTGGTACATTCCACAACACTCGTACAATATACCGAGTCGAGGCTCGATTCCGCGTGTTCTCGTATATTTCTCCCCCCTCGTACATAAGTACAGGAAATCGTTTGCCCGTCGAGGTGGACCGCGGACCACTCAGCCAAAAAGTGAAAAACCAACAGTACGTACGTTCATACGTATATACGTCACAACAACTCGGCCTGTGTTTTTGCCAATGTACATTTTGCTGACGTACTGTATACATTCCCTCACGAAAAGCAAGAATGTCCTTTTGATTAAGAAACAAAAACAATGAAAACACACACCCCATACATAGATAGTGTTTTTTTTGCTGTTGTCAATTTATTCCTACATACCAATGCATATACTACGCGCGCCGGGAAAAGAAAGAACATGACTCGGGGTGGAGTCGGGGGGAGAGGAACCACAAAATTGGAAAGATGGAGTGATTTGGGTCTAGATTTGGGTGGTGGAGTACGTCTTCATTTTCTGAATCAACCCACGAATTCGAAACAAGATCGTCGGAATTTTGGAACAGTTCGCGAAGGAACTGCTGCTTGCACAGCCCCCTTATAATCAGTATATACTTCTTCTTCTTTTTTTTTTATATTGCCAACTCCACACATGGAGTTCGTTCGGTAACTGATTTTAATACCGTCCGCCCTCAACACGAAAAGACTAACCAAGTGTGTGTTCAAAAATGCTCAGACGCTGGTTACTTTCGAGAGTTCATCGACATCATCGACATCAGCGAGTTCTCCAATAATTTGGTTACTTCATTTGAATTTAACAGTGTAAACGGCGAGTAGTGACCAACCTCCAGGTCGTTGGGGGTACAAATATTGAAATGAAACGAAACTACTAGTGGATATATATATATCAATGCGCATAACTAGCTGCATGCATGGTACAGGGATTATTATGTACTGTTTCTCGTTGTAATATATTATTTACCGGGTCTTTGCAAACGCGTGCGTTTTTCTTCTCTACAGTAAGCAACTTGGTACGGATACGGTGGGTAGAGTGCGTGGACGAAAAAATTGGAAGAGAAGAGAAAAAAGAAACAACAAACAGCGAATGTGGAAGTTGGAACGTGGCAGAGGCAAAGAAGTTGCAGGATACGCGTGGTAGTAGTGCAAAAAAACGAAAGACGTTCTGTACAGCAAGAAAGTAAAATGAAAAACAGAACAGAGGGGGGAGGGAAGTGCAAAGAGTATGTTTCCGCAAGTGATAGAAGGGAGGGGGGGGGGGGGAGAAACACAAGAAGAAGAAGAAAAAAGAACCATTAACCAGCATACCCTGGATCCTTCTCACACCCGTTATCCACATGCCTCTTCATCGAGTCCGCCCTGCTAAACTCTTTTTTGCAGTACGGACAGCGGTGGCTCGTCGGTTGGGCGGAATGCTGAGACTCGTAGTGCCTCTTGCGGTCGTGCGAGCGTGAAAACGTCTTGTCGCACTTGTCGCACGGGTAACGTTCGGTACCCCCTGGGGAGGGCGGTAAATGTGAAGATGCTGGGTGGTGGTGGTGGTGTTGGGGGTGGTGGTAGGGCGTGGAGGGTGAGGTGGAGGAGGAAGAGGGACGGCGGAGAGAGGTGGAGGAGGAATGGGCAGAGGAGGTAGAGGAGGCAGAGACGGATGGGAGGATTAGGGCGGGCGTAGGTTGGTAACGTGGATGACTAGGGTGCTGGTGGTTGCGGGTGTGTTGTGAGAGAGGGTACTGAGAGGGATAGTGTGTGTAGTGCGCAGAGGGCACGGCCGGGTGGTCAGAGTACGTCTGTCGTGCTGGTGCGCTCATGGACCGCGAGTCAGAGTACAGCGGCTGCAAGAGCTGTTGTTGGCCTAGTTTGAAGAAGAACAGAGAACAGGTCGTGTGTGTGTATGTGTCAGCGGTGAACCTTAATAAGTTGTAGAGGGGATTTACCTGTGCTGCCGGGGAAAGACGCGCTGTTCACCATAGGATGGCTACTGGCGGGCATCGAGGGAGGATATTCCTGTGACTGTTGGTTCGCGTACACCATTTGCTGTGCATCGGGCGACGCGTAGAATTCATCGGTCACGTATGAGGACGATGCAGGGGGGTACACTGTGTACTGCTGTGCGGCAGGGTAGTTGACCTGGGTGGTGGTAGAGAGCGATCTCTGGTGGTCGTTGTAGTAGGCGTGGCTAGAGTGGTTCATTGCGGAGGGCAGCGGTGAAGAGAGTGCTGCATGTCGGGCCAAGAGGTTTTATAGTGTTTTTTTTCTCGGGAAACATTCCATCTGCCAAAATGGACGAACTGTATATGGCCGGGACTGAAGGAAACGGGTCAGAGGAGTGACGACTAATCTGGCGGACGCAGCAGGCTGTTGGCTCTGTGGCCACGCGTCTGAAATGCATCGTCGCGGATTGTGGTGGACGGTGTGGAGGCGGAGAGAGAGGGCGAGGACGCTGTCCGCCACATTGAGCAGAAGGGCTTCCCGGAAGGGCAGGGCATTTGGACAATTTGGGTTAGAAGAGGTTCGTGTTGTGGTTCGATCTGACCCAGTGCAGAGATGAGCGCCGTACGGTTGTGGGTGGTTTATTGGTGTCAACCAGCTTTCAGGTGTTTTGACAGCTGCTCACCGCAGATTAATATGTCGATTCATGCTCGACTAGAATTTACACGAGACGAGTTTTTTGTGCAGTAGGACCTCGTAGATCCGGCAAGAACCGGTGTCTGGCAACACGCTAGGAATACAGCCGACTCTGCGCACAGAACACAGCCGGCACTAGGCACTCAAATGGCCAAAGTAAGATTAGAGTGTCTGGTAGAGTTACAGACTGATGCAACGTGCAGGAACTGGGATCCATCGGGATGCTAGTGTGGCGTTAAACATATACATATAACCTTGCCCGTTCACGATTGGCGATGTCACTGGACAAATGAATGACGCTGCTCGCTCACCGTGCTCCGTGGTCGGACAATACGCACGACCATGGTATGTATCTGGCACGCAAAAAATACATGACAGATGCTAGCATGGACGTGGTAGAAGAAAGATTTCCATTAGTTTGATGTGCAACTCTATGTTGGACACCCACCTCGAGTGCTTTTGATGCTGCGAACGATCCGGCTGTCATGAGCATGGGTAAGACGAGCCCTGCACAGCTGCACCGCGATAGGAGCGTGGGTCCATGCCAGAGGCCACACCAACGCTGCGTGATACAGTGGTAGAATCACGCACATGGAAGACTACCCTTCGAAATCTAGCGTCCTCGATGACTGATGTTCATCGACACGGATCGTACTCGACTGAATCGAGTCCCGCGTGGACCTCTCGTTCGGCACTCGTTCTCCTGCGTGCGACGTCCAGCATGCTCAGCCAACGTCGGAGCGAAAACATCGGACCTCTGACGCGGCATTCTGTTCACATACCCTTCCTTCCAGCTGCGACGCGACATGTCCGATTGGGCATTGTTCGAGACTGGTGTAAAAGAGAGCTGCCATCCGACATTCCGTGGACACAAGGATTATTCACAGTCACAAGATACTTCAGTCCGCGAAGGAATGGTATGCAGCTCACCATATGCGGTCTTATCATGTCTACCACCTCTGAAAAGGCACCAACGCAAGTCTGAGAAGAACGACTCTCTGCCGCAGGTGCCCCGGATGCAATGTCGACGTCCTCCGTCGGAGCGCGCACGGCGTCAAGGATGTTGGCTTCAGATGAGAGCATGAGGCCCATACGCCGGCTGTGTGAGAATGGTCATCGTAGCCCACGAGGAGACTAGAGAGTCAAGGGAGGCGGCAGCAAAGGTCAACGAGAAGCTGTGCACCGGCGAATATTTCGCTCCTACGACGGCATACCAACGTTGTTAGGTCCGCACAAGCAAGCTCAAGCTTCGTAGCATAATATGCGTCCGTCCAACATACTTTTGACAAGCCGTGGTACCACTAGGAGGATATGCAAGAAAGAACGACATATCTGCTCAGCTTTGTCAGCAAGCAGTAGACGAGTAAACAAGGTCAAACACCAGGCTGGTAAGCTTGAGCGCAAAGCGTATCATACAGCCACTTCCATTTCGCCGCCATGGCACCTTTCGACCTCGACGCCTGCATCCAGCAGCTGCTCAAGAAACAACTCTTGCACGAGGCTCTCTTGCGAGAAATATGCGAGAAAACAAAAGAAGTCCTCATGCGCGAATCAAACGTCGTTCACGTCAGTGCTCCAGTCACCGTCGTAGGCGATATCCATGGGTGAGCCCAGCCCGTATGATCCTCCGAAACAAAGCCCTCTGAACAGTTCTTGAAAGCCAGTTTTACGACCTCATCGAAATCTTCCGTATAGGAGGCTATGCACCGAATACCAATTATTTGTTCCTAGGTTCATCCGCCTCTCTCTCTCTCTTTTCTCACCCGCAGTCATTGACCTGTTTGCTTCCATTCCATCTTCCAGGTGATTACGTTGACAGAGGCCTGTTCAGCGTCGAGACAATCTCGCTCTTGACGTGCCTCAAACTGCGATATCCGGACAGAGTGCAACTGATCAGAGGAAACCACGAGTCGAGAGCGGTCACACAGGTCGGTTACACCTGGTTTCTCTTCTGTCTCATCAGACACTTTTTTCCCCATTCCCATCCCTCACGCCCCTTCGTTCGTACGACAAAACGTCTTATAACTGCTTCTGCTTCCTTGGCCTCTCTCTAGACATACGGCTTTTACACCGAATGCGTCCGCAAGTACGGTTCTTCGCACGTCTGGACATACTTTACGGACATGTTCGATTTCTTGACGTTGTCGGTCGTCATAGACGACAAGATCTTCTGCGTCCATGGCGGTGTGTACGTTTCCTTGCTTCACAGCATCAAACGTTTTTTTCCAATAACGAAAACAAACCAAAAAAAATTCGATTGGCAGGTCTTTCGCCTTCGATACATTCAATAGACCAGATCAAGGTCGTCGATCGGTTTAGAGGTGCGTGGTTGTTGTGTGTGGTTCCAAATCTTGCTTTTTTTTACGAATACCGAGCATGAAAATTAGAGATTCCGCATGAAGGAGCAATGGCAGACCTCGTATGGTCAGATCCGGACCAGGAGAAAGAGGACTTTGCGATATCCCCCAGGTTCGTTAGTCCCTCTCACCTCCCTCTCCATCTACTTCGCCCCGACGAACGCGACTCATAATATATATATATAAAACTCACAGAGGAGCCGGCTACACCTTTGGCTCTGGCGTCGTGTACAAGTTCCTCGAGACCAACCGCATGGAACACATTTTGCGCGCGCACCAGTTGTGCATGGAAGGGTACGCGTCCCTCTTTGACGGACACCTCTCGACGGTGTGGTCCGCCCCGAACTATTGTTACCGGTGTGGGAACTCGGCGAGCATACTCGAGGTGAGGCCGGACGGGGAGAGGTTCTTTAATGTGTTTTTGGCGGCGCCGGAGAACGAGAGGGACGGTCCGAGTCATCAGGCGGCGCAGAATGCGGGTGGGAAGGTTAGTGAATTCTTTTTCTTTCTTTCTTTTGTTGTTGCACTTTCAAGAGGAGTTTTTTTTTTTTTTTTTTTTTTTTTGACTGACGGTTTTCATTTGTAGCTTCCCGAATACTTTTTGTAAATCAGCCAAGCGGAATATATCGATACCCCCCTTTACAGACCGAGTTTGGCTAAACCTGTGGACTTACGACCTGTGACGACCATTTTTTTTAAAAACTTTTATCTCATGTAGCATATCCCTATAGCTACTCGCTGCTCAGACTCCTACCCAGTCGCCGTCGGTCGGGAGAGCAGAGATATGCTGGGTCTCGAGGGATGTTTGGTTGTGTTTAGTGTGATACTGTATATAGAAATTGATCAATATTCCCAACCTTATTTCTGCTTCCCTCCCTCCGACGACTGGCACTTAACAAGTGTAAACAATGATTGGCGCCCCGGCCGGCGCACGCGGACTTTCAAGTTAACTCGAAAAATAACTCGCATTTCGGATTATCACAATAATTGTGACGTAGACCGATTCACTAATATCCATCCACAACAATGGAACATCGGTCCGAATCCTCTGGCTTTACTCTACCTACGACTAGTAATACATTGCAGCAAATACCGACTATCGAAGAAATTCGTTCAGCATGCCAGGCCGTTTTTGGACTGAGGGCTTGCCGGCTGCAGTGTCTGTTCGCACAGGGTTTGCTTGGCCGGAAGGATGTACTCTTCGAGGTTGGCACCGGGGTCGGAAAGACTCTGGCGTTTTGGCTGCCTCTGCTATTTCGCCCACATGGTGTTCAGATAGTCGTGACTGCTCTGAATGTTCTCGGCGAGCAGAATGTTACCCAACTGGCTAAGGCTGGAATCAAAGCTGTCACGGTCAACAGTGAATCCGCAACAGCTGCTAATTTCCAGGTGAGTCATTCAACGTCTCATATTACTCTGGCTTGTATCTGATAGATATCACGAGGCTATTGAAGATGGGATATATCGGGTGGTGATAGTCAGCCCCGAGCAGCTGATGAAGCGTGGCGGAGGTTTTGAGAGGCTATTGAAGAAGCCGGAGTTCGTCGGACGCATCATTGGCGTCGTTTTTGATGAGGCACATTGCATTAGCACATGGGGTGCTTTTCGACCGGAATACAAAGCTCTTGAGCAGCTACGGCATGTGGTACTGAAAGATATACCTATCGCTGCTGCGTCCGCCACGCTACCTCACGCCGTGAAGGAGGATGTCATTAAAATATTGCATTTCCGTTCTGACAGATTGGTCCGAATATCTCGTCCCACAGACCGGCCGAACGTGCACTTGGCTGTGCGAAAGATTCAACACCCACTCTCCAGCTACCTCGATCTGGCATTTGTCCTCCCCTCGGATCCACACAATCCCCCCTCTAAATTCATCATTTTTTTCGATAGTGTGGCAGAGGCAGTTGGTGCGGGAAAAATGCTACGGAGCCGCCTTCCAGCAGAACATGTTAACAAGGTTTTTTGGTTTCACTCGGAGATGTCAGAGACATTCAAGAGGGATGCGGTCGAGAGGTTGAAGAGGGGAGAGTTGTGGGGCATATGCGCGACAGACGCGTTTGGCATGGTTAGTTCCCAATTATGTATGCATCTTTGTATTCTCAAGCTCATTCTATTCTAGGGGGTGGATATACCGGATATTTGTCTCGTAGTACAATGGAGAGCTAAATGCAGCATGTGCGCGCTGTGGCAACGATTTGGGCGCGGGGCACGAGGTTCGGGTACAGAGGCAGTCGCAGTGTTCTACGTGGAGGCAAAACACTTTGACGAGGAGAGACGGAAGGCAGAGGCAAGAAGGCAAGCAAGACGGGCGAAGAACAAAAAGTGCGAGAAGGTGAAAGTGCTTACACCAAATCCAGCGGTCAATAACATGTCACCACAGCCTCCCTTTCCTGTAGCGGCAGCTCCTGCTCTTCGAGGTGACACTGAAGACAACCAGGCGATGGAGGATGATCAGCCGGAGGAAGTAAGTGACAACGAGGACGACGGCCCAAGCGTGACAGTAACTGTCCACGCCGAGACGTCGAACATCGCCGTTGATGAGGATCTCCGCGCTCGCTACAGCCAGGTCAAGCTAAGCACGCCAGGTCACAGTGGTAGGAAGAGGCCTGGTACTCACCTGGACCTCGAGAACGCCATGGACGACCTGATCAACGCCGACACGCGCAAGGACGTGAATTGCCGAAGAAAACCTATAACAATATATTTTAGCGGTGGTAAAGGTGGTAAGTGATTCTTACCTGATGGTGTGTTATCCACAAGCTGAGCAGACGTCAGACTCAGACCATCTGCTCTGCGACACGACGAGGGAACACGGTTGTTCGCGCTGTGCTATCAAGACGCCAAGACTGTGCTGCGATTTGCACGGCGCCAAAGCGCTGATCGACTCTCTGCATCCTCCCACCACCGTCGAGCGATTGGCTGGTGACTCGAAACGGTCTCGACTCAAGACATACACGACTGCGCCGGCCGATATGGAGTTGAAGGAGTCGCTACACCAGTGGAGAACCGCCAAGACTATACAGAAGTACGGGCGGGGCGGTCTGGCTGACTTTGGCCCTGGGGTTGTCATCCCCGACGCTATGCTCGCGCGAATCGTCGACTGCGCTCACCACGGCAAGATCGAGAGTACGGAAGACCTCGTGCGTGAGACGAAGTGGGCAGGAGTGGAGGTCTACGGTGACGAGGTTTTGCAGTTAATCCGGCAAGTACATCCGCCTGCTCGACCCCCTGCTTTCACCACAGTCGAACTCCGAGATTCTCGCACCTCCGACTCGACGCCTGAGGTCACGGCGTTGGCTCCAAAGGCTCAACGCAAGTGTGGTGCATGTAGGCAGCCCGGACATACCCGTAAGTCGCTATCGCTATAGATTTCGAACGCTAACTACTACTAATAGCTTGCCGCAGAACGAAGCAAAAAATGTCCCATGTGGACTACAACAACGCAGTCCAAAGCCGCAAAATCGAAAGAAAACATACCTCCCTCCCTCCCGCCATCCCATATCAATATCCCTCTTCGCTCGCCCGCCGAACTTGTCGTTTCAAGTAGCTCTACCGTGACCAATGTTGCTCGTGACGACGCTGCGTCTGCTTCTGCTCACACCGCCAACAACCCCCTCGACTCTCTACTGGCCTCCTTAACGGCGACTCCTCCTCAACGCGTGCTGACAGCTGATGGATCACTGGCCTATCGGCAACCCTCCCCCACCGCCTCGACAGCTTCCAACTCCATGAATACAGGTATGTTTTATCTGTCAACATCTAGTTATTGTGTGTCGCTCAACTACAATAGACTCGCTCACGTCCTCTATATCATCACACCCCTATACTCCAATCTCGACGGTCACATCTGCTAGTGTGACCTCAGCATCTTCTTCGGCGGTGGTCTCATCGGCATCCATGGCTTCGGGTCCTTCAGAAGCGAGAAGCGCGAACTGACCTTCATCCATCAAATTCGGGATGGAGTGCTTGCTCTCGCGACCGGGAACAATCTCGTGAGGCCGTGCCTTCTGTAGGTTCTGCATCACGGCCTCAAATGTTTGGGTCATGTCGGGCTCCGCATGTTTGGTTGTGAGATGACCAAGTGCGAGATTTCTTTCGAAGGTTAGATGGAGGTCACGGTAGATCTGTATCAACACACTGTCGTCGATGATGCGCTGTTCCGTGTAATTTACTCCCGTACCGCCATACTTTGTCTATGAAATAGTTTATTGCACTTTTCTTTGCGCTCAGGTCGCTAACTTACCTTTGTATACAGGTTGTTTAATTCAAGACACCAGTCCGGTGCCCTGAAACACCCTGGCTTTCCGGACGGATTGATTAGAATGCTGTAGCGGACAGCCCTTCTAGATTTACAACACAGAGGAGTGTTAGTGTCATCTCCGTTAACATCTATTGTGCCATCTTTTGACTTACCTCAAACCCGGTGGATAAACGAAGTGGACATTTGATAGGTATTTCATCATATGTTTCACGTATTTATGCTTCCCTGTGGCCTTGAAAATCCAGATCCATGGCATGAAGCAAGACTCCACACGGCCGACGTCTCCGTGGTTCATTGCAAATGCCAGCTCTTCATAGAGACAGAAGTACTCGTTGAGGAGCAATCCGTTCTCGAATTGCTTATCGCGGACACTGGACGGCTTGCTTCGTAAGTCAAAAATTCGGCTCTTTTCTTTCCGAGAGGTGTAGTTCATTGCGAGATGGTTTGCTAATGCCTTCAGATAGTCTAGTGACGGTTTTGATGCCGCAAACAGCTTCAATGAGCTGTGGGTGGGCTCTCGCTTCTGTACCTCCACTCGCCAGCAGTCGAGCCGGCGACATATGCCAGCATGTTGTATTATCTGATGCATCCTCCGGAACCCTGGCTTCGACGCAACACTCCCGGTCTCTCGCGGACGCAAGATACTTACATCCTTCATCAGGCAAGTCTCGTCCTCCTGTACAGAGCGTGGCTGAATGAACACTTTCCACAGTGCATCAACACAAGCCATCTTGAGATGGAAAAGGCCAAGCACAAATACCGCAAACTGCAGCCGAAGCCATGGTGTTTCTTCAATTGCTCGCCTCTCGAGTGATGCGTCAATTTTTTCACCGGTCCCAAGATCGCCGTAGAAAAGAACGACATGATTGGTCACGTCAACAACTGCTTGGCTCCCACCAGAATCTGCATGCGCCACACGAGGATCTCCAACACCAACCTGGGCAAGGATATGAGTCATGGCACTGATATTCCCAGCAACTTGTGAGTTATTGTCTGTGGTCGTTCTCAATGGTATGATTGGCGTTTTTGTTAAAGGGATTTTCTCGATAGGCTCTGGCTCACCAATACTTGCGGCAAAACACCGGAACTCTTCGGGGCCATGGTGGCAAAGATCGTGCAGGAATTTCCAAGCGTTGAAGCGATCTCTAGCAGTCATGTTGTTTTCATCCAGCTCTCGTGTATGAGGATGAATGAGCATTAGGTCCTGAGAGGTTCGCCTTGGCGGAAGGAGATCTCGTAACACACGAGCATTGAGCTGTGATCGTTCCCATAGATATTGAGAACAGCGTAAATCATTCGCGGTGATGCCGTGCTGCAGCGGAAAGACCATGGATGTTGTGAAGTGTTTCAATGTCTCGCCTGGCTTCTCCACGGTTGGCACTGATGACTTGAACTCGATGTCTAGATTGTCGTACGCATATGCTGCTGAAAGTGTTTGCCCAACTTCTTTCGCATCGGAAGTGATATGTATACCAAGGGAGTGCAGCGAGCGGTGGATTGCTGTTTGTGAGATAGAGATACCCATGTGAGCCAGTGAGTCCACGAGCTTCTGCGGTGCGTGTATGGCATGCAGGAATATACCACACATGCTCTGCAGCCAGTTGGCCTTCTGGCTGCGCCCTTGCATGAGAATGCTACTAATCAAAACCTTTTTCTTTACTCATAGTCAGCTATTCCAATCCGCCTTCAAATAGTGGAGAACATACACTGATGATTGTAGCACGACGTCTCCTCCGCGCAGCTGCTGTCGGCCGCTTTCGCTTTCTCGTAAATGTGGCAGGCGCATCTCCAAGAGTGTTTGCCATCTCCTCTTCATCACTTTCATCTGACTCCAAATCCTCATCACCCTTTGTGCCTTTCTTGAGCCATGCATCCAACATCTCCCACAGGTTTGGTGCTGTCGAGCCCATCTCCTGCGCCATGTCTACGAGATCAAACTCCTGCAACTGATAAGGCTCCGCACGTCCTGCCCCAAAATGCCACCCTGCGCCCTCTGATGCCAGCTTGTCAATCTCCTCACAGATAATCCCCAATATCTTATCCCTGTTCCAGCTGTGCATGGCTGCGCAGGTCTCCTGATGCTGGGAGATGGCTGTGACAATGTCCTTCCATGCCACACAGATATCACGCACCAGGGGGTGGTATGAGGCCTCCTGTTGTAATGCATATAGGATCAATGAGGATATAGTGATCTGATGAGAGAGTAGTATGCCGTGGATTTCTTCGAAGATGGTATACATGGTGGTGGTTGCTCGACACAGATACTGTCGTCGCGATCGTATCTAACCATCTTTTCGTCCGGAATTTTACCGCGTCACAATAATCCGAAATGCGAGTTATTTTTCGAGTTAACTTGAAAGTCCGCGTGCGCCGGCCGGGGCGCCAATCATTGTTTACACTTGTTAAGTGCCAGTCGTCGGAGGGAGGGAAGCAGAAATAAGGTTGGGAATAGCACGTGTTGGATTGATCAATTTCTATATACAGTATTACACTAAACACAACCAAACACCCCTCGAGACCCAGCATATCTCTGCTCTCCCGACCGACGGCGACTGGGTAGGAGTCTGCTCGCTGCTCAGGTTTTTCTCTACGGTCAATCGAGTACAGAATTCTTCGAGTCCCGCCATCAACATGCATACACCGCAGTTTTGTAACTGCAGCAATCGAAATTATGACTATCTATTCCAGCAGTACGACGACGTCCATGATTCGAGGGTCAAAACACCAACCCCTAAAGGGAAAAAAAAAAATGATAGAAGAACATCCAAGTAGTAAGACTATGCTTTACTGAACGAGCGCAACACGTCTAGACTGCCTCACCACAACCCACCCTCGCACCAAACTCCACACCCGTCGTCTCCGCTTCCAACTCGCAAACACCAACAACAGCACCAAGAAAACCAACCTTACGTGGGTTTTCCATCGTTGCCACCAGAGCCGAGCCAGCGTAAGGAATAAGTCGCGTTTTCGACGTCGGCCGTGTCGAAGGTTGGGCGTAGACGCGGACAGGTCTTCGTTTGAGTATGTGATGGGATAACCGAAGAAGGGGTTGAGGAGGGACGTGGAGGAGAGTGTGGCATGGGTGGACGGTGAGGGTGGGGGTGAGGGTGGAGCTGCGGTTGTCGTGTTGAAAGATTCTGGGGAGCCAGAGGATACGGATACGGATACGCATACGGGGTTTTTGGGGGGTGGAGGTGAGGGAGGGTGGAGGGATGAGGGTGTGGCGTACAGCTGTAAGACGTTGGTGGTGTCTGAAAAGTATGGGAGATCGCCGGACCAGTCTGCGCAAGAGAGAGACAATCATTAAGAGACGGATTCAGTGTATGTTGGTTGTGATACGAATGAGGGTTTCCGTACCTTGAGGGAGCACAGTTGGCGATAGGAAGGCCTCGAGTTCGGGTATGGTGGGAAAGAAGACCTTCGTGAGGGCTGAAGCAGGCAAAAGTCGTCTGGAAGGTGGTTTGATCAGGGTCAGGGATCTACGACGAGAGCGGGCTTTGCTGACTTTGTGAGGTTCCACAGACCTGCTTGAGCCCAAGAGTAATTGAGCACAAACACTATAATAATTTTGAGTGAGCTCACGTATGTCGAAGAGGGGAAAGCGCAAGGTGGGGAACGTACCTGCTGCGAGCAGCCCGGGAAACTTGGGAATCAGTTCGTGGACGAACCAATTCAACAGCTGGACACTTTGCTACTCGATAAAGCTCGTAATTACTGTTTGCGCACAGCTTCTCTGGAATAGTCACTCACGACACCATTGAACGCCAAGCCCTTGATATCGAGCAGGGCAACATACTGCAAAATAGGACGTGCGCCTGGTTCCCGTTCGTTGATGCGAACGAGGTGTAATCTCATGAGCTCAACGTTGTGGAATAGAGATGCTTTCAAGTCTTCGCCAGCGTCCCACAGGCTGGAGAGCTGGACTACGATGATGGGGCGGCCAAACGGATCTCGGACGTCCATTGGCAGACATCGTAGGTAGGGCGATGGCGCGCGTGAGGACGAAGGGGGAAGAGTGGCGAGACGCCATGGTAGTGTTGTTCGAAGCGTTTCTAACGCGAAAGAGTTTGTGAATTTGTGTCGCTGATCACCGTCTCAGCGTTTTTCACAGCGACGAATTTGAAGTGGCTGAGTGGGATAACACTTACCCTGAGCATGCGAAAGACGGACTCTACATGTCGACCGACGCGTTCAGCTACTGTTCGAACACGGGCAAGCTGCTCGACGTACCTGTATCCCTCAGCCACTCGTGTGCGTAGTGAATTTGGTCCTCATCCCAACCGAGCTCGTCCGCCAAGCCGGGAAGAATATCCGCGATGAGGACTGTCTGCAAATCCTGAGCGGCATGGATATGTTGTGAATATAGTTCGTTCAGGTCGTTGAACTGGGTTTGGAGGGTCTCTCGGATGTCGACGCTCATGGACGGGTCAACGTCGACGACAGTGAGAGGAGAGTTGGCCTGAAGAGTGGGCACGCCGTCTGCATTACCGTGCTGGTTCAATGCAAGCTGCAAGATGAATACAGTAGCGGTTAAGCTGGAAGCATGTGAATGAACGACATGGACGACATCAATTTCACGACGAATTCTCTTCCACAAGCCACTTATCCGTCAATTCTTTTTTTGCCTTTACTTAAACGTCTCCTTCTCCTTCTCACTGAGTCTAACCAGCGCTGCTGCTGATATGGACGCGTTTCTGGATTGGTTCCAGAGTCAAAATGGATATATTGACAAGACTGCGATGAAGGTGGACGAGATACCTGGGTTTGCACGAGGAGCAATTGCTCTGCGAGACCTGCCGGTGAGCAATGTATCACTTTTTTTTTTTTTGCAGCGAACAAAATAGTCTGAAACCCTCGCGAAATTTGTGCTCAGGAAGGACATACGTTGTTCTCCATCCCCAGAGAGCTCACCCTGTCAACACGGACATCAGCATTGCCGAGCAAGATTGGGGCGTCGGTATGGAAGCAGCACGGTCTGCACGTCGGCTGGGCTGGCCTAATCCTGTGCATGATGTGGGAAGAAGCACAGAGCACGGAGTCGAGGTGGAATGCCTACATGTGTGCGTGGCCACGGCGGATTCTTGTCCGTCTGTTAATTCCAAGTACTAAGTTCAATCTTACCTTGTTCAGCCATATTGCCGTCTAAATTTGAAACACCCATGTTTTGGGACGAGGCGGAGCTTGAGGAGCTGAAGGGGACCTCTGTGGTAGGTTGGTCTGCTGCCTTTCGCTGGTCGGGCTTGCCGTATTGACCTTGGCGTTTGTTTTTTCCCAGACAAAATCGGAAAGGCAGAGGCTGAGAAGGATTTTTACAGCAAGATTGTCCCTTTGATACAGGTGCTATTTCACGTTTGTTATGGAGTCATACGGCATAGTTCTGACGATCTGTCAAGAGCCGCACGGATCTGTTTCGTCCGGAGCAAGTGCCACAGTGCTACACCCTCGAACGTTATCATATCATGGGAAGCCGAATCCTGTCACGAAGCTTTCAGGTTTCAAAGTGGGAAAGCGAGGCTCAGAAACAGAGCGACGGCGAACCCAGTGGGCCTGAAGCAGCTGATACTAGCGCAGATAGCGCCGCCGCCATGGACGTTGATGATCCAACATCAGTGGCCGAGCAGGATGTGGAGGAGAGCGGAGAAGATGATGATGAAGACGAAAACGAAGATGATCCAGCTGATGTGGCAATGGTCCCGATGGCGGATATGCTCAACGCGCGGTTTCAGTCGGAAAACGTAAGCGGCTTGCATCCAGGATATACGGTGGAACATGTACTCAACCGCTGCAGGCGAAATTATTCCACGAAGAACGGGATTTGAAGATGATCACGACGAAAACGATCAAGGCGGGAGAGCAAATAGTGCGCTTCCCAAAAGCTATCTGAAAGCTGACTGGTATTCAAGTTGGGCCGTTTTCAGTGGAACACATACGGTGACCTGCCAAACTCGGATCTTCTCCGTCGATATGGGCATGTAGACATCCTTCCGCTTCATCCGCCTTTATCCGGTGCGGGTAATATGGCAGACATTGTCGAGGTTCGCGCGGACCTTGTCGTTCAAACCGTGTCAAAGGGCGGCTCAGCATCCTTCCAGGAGCGCATAGATTGGTGGCTTGAGGAAGCCGAAGATGAGTACGTGGAGCTACTGTCGAGGTGCTATGCTTGCGTTTGTGCTAACAGATGCTCTCCTAGTGCCTTTGTCATATTCACGGACTGCCAGCTCCCGCCAGAGCTTGTCTCGTTGATTCGGCTCTTGCTACAATCTGAATCGGAATGGCAAAAGACGCAGTCGAAGAGTAAGCTTCCTAAACCACTTATCGATGTGGAGGTTTTGGCTATTGCGGTCGAAGTGATCCAAAATCGTCTGGCGGAATATTCCACGACACTCGAGGTTAGCTTTCTATATATGAACATCCTGCCAATTGTCAATAACTTGTGGTTTAAGGAGGATGAATCCCGTCTCGCGGATGACACTCTCAGCACAAACAAGCGAAATGCGACTATAGTTCGACTGGGTGAAAAGCGAATCCTCGTCGGTGCGCTCGCTGCCGTGAATTCTCAAATCGAGGAACTGCAAGCATCGGACAAAGGCAACAAGAGAAAGAGAGCAGAGAACGGGCAGACGAAGACCGCAGGAGACAAGAAGGCACGACGGTGACACTCCAAACCTTCATTTGTGAACAGAACATGTCGCATTTTCTGCATATGGCAAGTGTATCTACCATAACAGGAAGCTATCGTGGTCCATTTTTGATTTTTCGGCATTGCTTCGAACGTGACTGTGACGGTAAACGGTGTTCGGTTTTCACTCGAGACTCAACTTAGTTCCCCACCATCCATTCGTCTTGACGGCGACCTGCGCGTGCATTGCTACTACATACCCTTCGCGTCCATGGATCTCTTACATCTGACGCTCATGAGCATGGTAGCAGGCTTGATCAACATGTTAGCTCCCGCTCCGCAGATATATAGACGAATACGTGGACTGCAGAAGTTCCTGTGGGATTGCACGCCGGACGTGTTGAATCCTTTCACGCAATATGGAGCAAAAGAAGATAACTGTCAAGTGGCTATAGGAGATTCGAGGTGACTGGCTTGCTATGGATGCGTCACTCTCATACTGAACGCAGGTCACTGTTCAGTACCGTCCTGTTTACACCTGCGCCTGCGGAACCATCGAAACACAGACCTCATATAACAACACAGACATGTTCAACCACTGCAGAAGCGGGACTTGTTCGCACCTGCACACTATCGCATTCAGTAGACCAGGCAACATACACGGTTAGGAAGACCCCGACGGCAGCAACACCGACCCGCGTGGCGCCAACCCCCGACTATGAGGAGATCATGCGCAATCCACTTGAGGTGAGACGCGCCCTTATCGCTCCTATCCTCATGTTCGCGGGACATGTTTGGTGTCATCCTCCTTAGTACTTATGAAACTGGGAAGAAGAAGCGTGTCATAAGGACTTTGGACATCCGGAGTCGACCAACGTTTCTCGTCTTCACACCAGAGATCGAGAAGCCGTATGTCATACCGACTGGCGTTGCACTTCAGTCAGGTATGTCTGCGAGGGCTGTTCAATCATGCTGTCTGATCTCGAGGATGTGCAATTATCAGGTTCTAGCCATGACTCCTTTCAGACGGTTGCTAGCTCGACGTCTCTCATACATGGCTACGGCACTTCCATGCTCAACTACACAGAGGGCGACACCAACTTGGAGGATCTTCACAGCTGCTTTAGGAGCCCAGAGATCAGACATTCGATTAGCGACGTTGATGGTGACCTGAACGTCGAATCCTCTGATGACAAAGAATCTGGCCTGCCAACTGGTGTGTCCATGAGCGAAGCAAGACAAAACCTGAGTTGTCCGTAGCGGAACTTTGACCCCTAGCTGTACCCGGAATAGTGAGCTTGTCCTCCCGATCTAGCCGTCAATACCAGCTGCCCTGCAGCTTTGAATAGGTTTATGTCTGATCCAGTCCTCTCGGCAACTAGCCACGCCTGTCCAGCTTGGCCACCGAGTCCTTCTGAACTGCCTTCGCTCCGACAGTGTTCCGCACTCTGTCGAGTACAGAGTTTGTGTTCGATGACCAGGAATTGCAAACAAATGCCACCTAGAGCCAAGCGCATTCCCCAACTCCTGCGAGACAACAATGGCTGACGCATATCTCTCGAGTGGAAGTGGCATCCAACTGGAGGAACACCGTTAGCGTCCACCAGTTGCTACAGAAGGATGGCAGATGATCTCTGCACATTTGGCACAGTGTGAGTTCAGGAGGCGTCTTGGTGGGGACATGATATTACTGGGGCTGCAGAAGCAAACCTACTCCCGAACCGTTTCAATGGAGAACGCGCTCATCTTCCGCCTGCAGTTCCAGATGACGGTGACTCCGTCACGGTTATTGTCTGGGATATACGTACGTGGTTGAAGGAGTCGGGCGGGCACATTCCATTTTTACGCTTAACAGCCACCCAATTAAGAGCACATTAATAGTGCGGATTATCTTGTTTTACATCGTCATATGGTATAATGCTAGACAATCCTCAGAAGCAACATGCATTCAGTTGGACTGCTTCAAGGACGCCCGAGCCTACAGCCTGGTAAGTAGCGCCTATCACGTGGCTTAACGTGGGCCGTGCGTGGGAATTCGAACGTGCCTCGTTCGTCGGAGTTTGAAGCGGAGGTTTCCCCTGTTTACAGGTTGCACCAGGATGTCTACCTTGTATAAAACGTCGACTCGCCCCCTTCTGCCCACCAGCGCTGGGCCCCGCCTCTCCCGTCGAATTCAACGAGGAGTCGTCGTTGCCGGCCTGTGCTAGCGAAATTTCATCTGCAACGCTGAGGAGATCATTATGTCGAATAAAATAGTGGTGAGCTACTCACCGTCTCCTGTATCGTTCACTTTCTGTCCATGTCGCTGAGTATATTCCTGTCTTCGTCGTGTGTGCTATCGATCCCTATGTCGCCCTCTCCCTGTCAAACGCAATCAATGCAATCTCTCACTTCACTCACGCCCATCAGCCGTCGATATACCGTGTCGTCATTGACGATGTTATTCGGTCAATAAAACCCGAATTTGACGAGTACGGCGTCAGCGAGGATATCCTTGCCGAATTACAGCACGTAAGTACCTCTGCTACAACTTTATTTGTAGCGTTAGGCTGCGAACGAAATACTTACACCGCTTCACAAATACAGAAATGGGAAGCAAAGGTCATCGCGTCTCACGTTGCTGAATTCGAGCCTCCGCCGCCTCAGCCAGTTCCGCCGCACCATCCCACACACCCTTCCGTAGCGCCTCAGCAATCTAATACTCCTCATCACCCAGCGTACCCCCCTCATCCGATGCATGGACATCCTTCTCAGTATTATTACACTCCTCCTCCACCGCCGGGACCTCAGGTCAAGACTGAGCCCGTCGATTCGCGTTACATGTTGAGCGGACCTTCTCAAGGCCCAGGATACTCCCTTCCCTCGTTACCAGGACCGCAAATTTCTGGTCCGGGGGTGCCTCCCAGACCTGGCGGCCAGGTCATGACGTTCCAAGGAACCGCACCCACAGCCCGTTACCCTGTCGCCAACCCTTCCGCGGCACAGAAGAGCAGCAACGGGCGTATCCCGCAAAGTGATGGTGCTCACGCTTCTTCCAGCACGGCTCCTTGTGGTAGATTACCCCAGGTCGATGGTCCTTCTTCTTCGTCATCGTCTGACTCACCTAGTCCTCCGCCTGCTTATGCTCCTCGAGGCGCCGCACATCCTAGCTTGCCGCAACCTTCTCAATCCAGAACCGGCGGTGCAGAGGATGATGAAGCCATTAACAGTGATTTGGACGACTCCGACTCTGATGATGACGGGGATGAAGTGGGTGGAGGTGCTGGAACAGACATTGTCTTCTGCACGTACGATAAGGTATGTGACACGCTCCTTCGTGTTGTAGCTTTCGCTAAACAATATGTGGCTGCAGGTTGCGAGGGTCAAGAACAAGTGGAAATGTGTTCTCAAAGATGGCATGATCCATGTCAACGACAAAGACTATCTATTTGCTAAATGTAATGGGTAAGCGTACCATCCTTCACAGTTCTGAACAACACTGAACACCTCTTTCACAGTGAATTTGAATGGTAGCTATCAAGTGTTCTGTTGTGCTTCTGATTTGTCTGCTTATCAATTTATTTATAGGATGTAAACCTGAAGAAAATAAGGCAGCACTTCCGACGCGAACAACGTCATTTATTCTCGCCGTTCTTGAATCCTCTGTACCATGCACAAATTGGTTATGTCTTCTCTCTACATTTCGCATACCAAACTCTCATCGTCATCTGGCTTTCGCATCTTTGCTCCATTCACCGCGACGCACACAAGCAGCGTTTACATATTGATATCATCTTGACTGGTCCCGCTTCATGTCCTTAGGTCGTTGTAACACTAACATTATTTGAGTCATTTACATCATCACCCGCATTTGCCACAGTCCGAGTCTGATGTCGCTACATGTGTCAAAAGCGAAGTAAGCGGCAACAAGGTCAACCGCAGCAGTGCAAACTACTGCCGGCGCACACAGCAGCATTGGGGTCAGGGCTGTGAAGTATCAGTTGCCATTCTCACCACAGCTAGGCTGTGTTCTCCACGCTGCGACGCATGTACCAGTGACGGCTGCTTGTACTCAATAAAGCTTATGTCACGATATATCTCGGTGATTGTTATATGTCATTAATAACCAGTATCTGCAGTCGAACAACCAGGGGCTTCGTGATGGGAAGGGGTGGGACCTAGTAGGTCCAGTAGGTCCGTTATGTCGAGAGGATTTAACGATGGCGCCCACAGACTTAACGGACTTAACGGGCGCTTCACAGACTTACCGTAGGAGACGAATTCTCGGGCGCCAATGATATATCCCTCGTAACTCGACAGCGACAGTTTTTATGAGAAAGAGTCTTTTTCAGGTGAAGCCTTACATACAAATGAATGCCTCTATTTAATTTTAATCAATTTTAATGTACGCTACGGCTTTTGAATGCGTGGAAATGGCACTTCCGCGGCAGCCATCATGCAAGCGCCCATTGTGGCCATCTCGCCCTAAAGCGCAGGTTCACGATGGGGTTGACGGATGTCGTGGGACTCTGTTCGAAATGCAGTTGACGTGTATCTAATGCGGCTTGGTTATTTTACAGAGAATGTGAGATATCAATGGAGAATTAAGCTACTGCGGAGCTCGCCACTCGGTCACGGTCACC
>JABYQR010000462.1:0-31712 GCA_022592445.1 Cytidiella melzeri | reverse complement strand
CGTCCCATTCTACTCCTGACCCTAGCAGTTAGTTCAGGTTTTCGGTCCCACTTCACCCTGATAACAGGATTCAGTTTTGGTTGGGGGGTGGTCGTCGCGCCTCCCTTCTGTTCGTGCTCAGCAAGCTGCCATCTATGATAAAGTCGGGCCACAATGGCTCGAACTTCCTCTTCCTTGCGGATCAATCCCTCGTCAGCAGACTGGTGGAACGTAATCACCACCGTAGTCTTAGACTCTGGAGGCCGGGGGGCATGGACGACGGGGGCCTTAGGTTTAGGCTCACGTACGAGATTTGCTCTGCATCTGGTTTGGTATCATTCGCAGGGTGGGTGCCTGGAACAACGATTTTCCCCTTCCCTTGTCTCGTGCTGCCGGGGTACTCACACCCTGTCCTGCCGAAGCATTTGCAGGGGGGTTCGCCGGAGCAGGAGCAGGGGGGGGGACGGATTGGGAGGACACCTCATTGGGAAACCAAAGGAGCCCATTCGTTGACCAGTCGCTAGGATCTGGTCGATGCTAAAGTCGACGGCCGTAGGGCCCAAGACTCGTAATCCCAGGGCGAAGTTGTTGATCATCTCCACCGAGAGCGACTTGAACCAGTTGTCAGCAGTCCGAAGCTTCTTCGCTGGCGGAGCGCGGTAGATGGAGTGTCAGGGCGCTCCGTGGTGTGAGTGGAGTCCGCACGCGGACGCTTTCCAAGACTGGTCTCTCCCGCCACAACAGGAGGAGCAGTCGTCGATGTGGAGGCAGAAGCAGCCGCCTTCTTGGCAGCCGCTGCTTGGCGCTGACAATGGGTCAACGCGACTGATGGGTGCATACCCTCGAACGGAGACTTGGCCGGTGCCTTGTCTTTCCCCTTCTTTTTGGCGGCATCGGCGTAGCTCCTCCGAGCTCCCGGTGTCATGATCTCTTCCGCTTCGGAGGCAGCACCACCCTGTCTGCAGAAGTCATTGCATCGCTTACCGCGCCGCCATGCTCTCTGCGAGAGGCACGACCGGGGGCAACACAAATTGAGTCAAGCGTCTTTTTGGCCTTGGGACCAGGTCCCTTGGCTGCAGACGCTGTTGTCGGGCGGGCATACGACGGCAAAGCCTCGTCGTCCACTTCCATATGCTCCTGTTGGAACCTGAGCCTCCGCTCACTACGCAGCTTGGCCATGTCAGAGCGAATCTGACTGACGCTGGAAGCCATATCGGACACCGTGCCCTGGATAAACGTTGAGGCCTCGATGTGTCGGTGCGCCTGAGTAGACGCAATGAGAAGAGAAGGGGAAGCAGGGTCCCACTTTCGGAAGTACGCTTCAAAATGGTCTGTCACCATTTGTAACAGACCCACGATGCGATTACGAGCGAATTCCCGCCTACCTACAGGCAGCTCCGCGAAGAACGCGCCAGACGGGTCCCAACTAGGGGCCGCCATCGCGATATTGTCGAACGACTCGATGACACGATCCAGGATGTCACCCACTGCGTTCTCGCCTCTGCACACGAATGCGTGAAGGATAGATCCTTCCTCGGTTCGCTGCGATTGGTTTCTGTCCTCAGGCTCACTGGTGTGCGTTTGCCCTTGGAAAGGATTAGACCCGGCTGGAACAGCCTGGGTCGATGTCGGAATCTGAATTCGAAACACGAGTATAAGCGCAGTCCCATATTGCGCGAAGTAAATCCTCGTGCCCATCAGATGACAGGCACGTGGATCGATGGATAGTTGGGGGGTGCGTATGCTTACCTGTAGCGGCACCTCATTCGCCTGCGACGTCTGGACAATAGTCGCATACGTCGGGGGGGCATGAAGTTGAGTCCCGTGCGAGCCAGCACCCGAGCTACGCGCAGGGGCGGTGGAACCCTCAGGGATTGATTTGAGGTCTCTAGCAGTTGCACCACTAGAGACTTCGGGGGCATGAAGTTGAGTCCCGTGCGAGCCAGCACCCGAGCTATGCGCAGGGGCGGTGGAACCCTCAGAGATTGGGTTGAGGCCTCTAGCAGTTGCACCACTAGAGGCCTCGGGGTCCTGCAGAGCAGGGGCCTCTTTCGAGGTCAAAGATCTGGGAGCAGACTTTTTAGGTCTGCCCCCGTATGGTTCAAAGGGCTCCACAGAGCCCTCTCTCCAAACGGGTCCAGCTGTAGGTGAGCTGGACTTCGTTCGCGCTGCTGTCGCCATAGGTACGTCGAGATTCGAAGGAGTAGTCATGGGCGTCTGTCTTCGATGGTGGTGGTACCGGTACAAGAGAGGATGTACGGTACAAAGATCGAGGGTATCAGGGCCTAAGCGTTCATGTTCGCAGGGAGTCACATGACGCTTCGGAAAAAATCCTTTCCCTTGGTCGGCTTTTTCCCTTTACCCTTTTCAGGGGACGCGTGAGGAGTTGAAGGTTCATCATCTTCTGTTGGAACCTCCTCTATATGAGCCGCCAACTCTAGGCGCGCGGTATCAACATTTTTCGTTTTTGACGACGAAGCCTTAGGGGCTTTGGCCTCGCTGTCCGATCCAGAGTCCTCGGCATCTGCTGCCCAAATCTTCTTCGGCGCCGAAGACTTTCCATCCTTCTTTACTTCCTTCTTCTTGTCATCGGGCTTCTTCTTGAGGCCGTTGAGGTTGCACTCATCCGTGTTATGTCCTTTCCACTTATGGATGTGGCAGAACTTTTCCGACTTTTCAGTCGAGTTCACCTCCTTGCCTTTGCCCTTGTTCCGCTTGTCGTTCTTCTTCTTCTTCTTATCCGCAGCGTCCACCTCCATAGGAGAGGACGTATCCTTCTCTTTTGCAAAGATCTGGCCCTGCGCTTTCTCCGGGTAAACCTTCTTGTGAATGTCAAGCAAGAGGTCGAGGAATTGAGGCCATGTGGTAGGGATTTGATTTTCATCTTTCCCAATCATGACGAGCCTCATATCCTTCTCAATGACGTGCTTGAGCTTATGGATAAGCAAATCGTCTTCGTACCCTGAGAGCCTGCCAAGCGTACGAAAGCGTTCCGCGTACTTGACAAAGTTCTTATGCGCCAGATCTGTATTGTTGAACAAGGCGTTAAGCTCCTTCCGGGCGCCCTCCTTGTCGTCCCGTTGACCGTACTGTACTTTGAGCTCGTTCTCAAACTCTTCCCATGTTCCAATTGTCTGACCCTTTGTCAGCTTCTTGATCCACGGCTCCATGGATTGAGCCGCCGCGCCTGAGAGCCGGTTCATCGCGACGGCAATACGTTGCCTGTCTGTAGCAACGTTCTCGTGGACAAGCCACAGAGAGATCTTGTTCAACCACTCGTTGAACTTGACCTTGCCATCGGTGCCGTTGAACTCCGGGGGTTCGCCAATCTTAGGCTGGCGCGAGGATCCTCCTTGTCCTTGCGACAAGGGAAGCTAGTTGATCTGGTTGACCACATTTGTGATCGTCGTTTTGACCATATCCAGGTCAGTGTCCATCCGCTGGACTTGCGTGTCAGCAGCGGACTGCGAATACAGGTCTTGAGCGACTTTATCCACATATTCCTGGAGGTTATCCTCCAGGAGTGACAGCTGGTTGTTCCAGATAAGAACCATCTGATTCATCATGTTGTGAACGATGGTAGTAGTTGCTTCTCCCTAAGCTGTGCGAGTAAAGGTCCTTTGGGCCATGTTGAGGTTGTGGAAGATATGCTGTTCAAAGTTCTCAACAGAATGGTTGTAAACAATTGGCGTGATTTTGCCAAAAGGAACAGAGTGGGTGAGGTTGGCGGCAGCAGCGGGGGCAGCGTTGGATCCGGCGTTAGATTGAGTGGCCATTGCTTCAGATTTCTTAGTTAGCAAAGGATAATGGAAATACTATTTCTAGTATAAGAAGAAGAGAAAACACCACTTTTCACACATTGAACTCTTGTCAGAGTTGTTTTCACACATTAAATCCTTTTCAGGAAGTTGTCACCAATTAAAATGAGGCTTGTCAGCCTATACATTTTATTCCATTTCCACATATACAAAGGCGTTCATGTCGAACAGCCCTTCTAGTAACTCTAGGATGTAACCCCATCTCCGATGTATGTCTACAAAGCTAATCCTGCCTAAACTCTTCAAGTCCTTTTTTAACATCCTCTACTCCCTATTCGACATCTTGTCCGTATGATTCTCCTTGAACCACTGTTCCATCATGAAAACACGACCGATCAGTAGCTGTGCTTTCTCCCAACGAGTATTGAGCTGGTGGTTAGACGATTGCCCACCACTCGAGAAGGAGGCATCCAGCTTCTTGAGCACAGGCTCAAGCCTTTGACAGGCTGCTGTGACCATGGGTTCAAACTCCTGTTGACAAAGCATAAGCTTCGTTTTAGAGAAGTGGAGAGAAGCGGGGAGCGGAGTGGGAGTGGGGATGTAGGCGCGTTGGTTGCGCTCCTCGATACGCTGGAGAAGAGAAAGCTTTTCAGCTTCCTTCTTCTCTTGCTTCTCGATACGATCGAGAAGGCTGAGCTGAGACATGAGGTTGGAGACCTTTCTCATACGATCCTGGTCTTCCTCATGCTCGATGGTGGTACGAGCTTGCTCCTCGAGGTCAATCCTCTTGATGAGGGGCTTGTTGTCGGGATACTTGAGCCGGCAAGGCTTGCCAGCATCCTTGAACTTGTCGAGAGTCTCCTTGGAGACTGTAAGGCATTCCTGAAGTCCGGTGACTTTGTTGCAGACGGGGATGGAGTAAGGGGTCTTGCGACCAGACCTAGCAGCGATGAAGCGGGAAAGAGGCATGGTAGCTGTGTGTGACAATGTGTGATGAGCTTGACAGCTCAGCAGTGTGCAAAACAAATCTCCATAAAGGAGAGGTCCTGTGTGTGTGTGGGGTAGTGCCGGCGTCGGCCTGGACTCTCTCTCCAGGTCCGGTGGTGAAAAGGATCTCCGTCATGGTTCCACCCATGCGGCAAATGGTTGGCGGATCAGTATTACACTGACCCTAAGTCCGGCCAGAACCAGTTACCTGTCTTTGTGCCTAGGCCCTCATGGGTTTCCAGTCCTGCTGACTAGCTCTTATAACGAGCGTCTGACACCAGACTCCACTATCACCTGTGGGGCGGCACACTTTCATCATGTTGGCATAATGCCAACCCCTGCTCTGATCAGCTCTAGGAGCGTCGGGTGAGAGGGTGATTCAAGTTGTGCGCATCAAGGCAAGGCCTAGACACGACTGCCATCTAGAGCCTATGGTCCGGCTACCTCTATTTCTAGAGGATTTGTAAGGGGCCCACGCACAGGCACAAGACCTAGAAGAAAGGGAAAGAAAACCTCCAGCACGTCCAGAGACGTGAGGGAGTAGGGGCAGTCTTATCCAAATGTAACAGTTAAGGTTACACTCACCAGATAGTTGATAAATTTGAGGGGGAGATAGTGAGATAGAGAGTAGAGTGTGGGTGAGAGTGTGTACTGGGGAGTACGAAGTAGTCCTTGATCAACAGAGTGGATAAGACTGAGGGGATATGCCCTCAGGAGTGCCTCTATATATACAAGAAGGGGAGGACCCCAGGTACTACCCTAAGACCCCTAATACCTACATGAGTAAGCGAAGTAATCTACCTTACTAAGCATGCCCTATGCCCTAGTGGTGCCACTTCAATAATCAACCAATAGCAATTGTCCCCATGACCTGACCCCATGACCCAGCTCCAAGGCTAGACTTGTTCTAGCTTGTTCTAAGACAAGGCTAGACTTTTCCAGAAGGTTCTAAGAACTATGACATCATCTAATGGAATGTTCTATACTATGACATCATAGTTCCAGCATGTTCCACAATGTTCCAGAGAGTTCTATCATGTGATACACAGATAAGGAAAGGAGCGCATCAGCGCATCAGAGACAGGAGGCGCATCAGCGCATCAATTGATAGGCACTGAGAATAAGCGCCGGAATAAGCGCCTGATAAGCGCCAGATAAGCGCTGGATAAGCGCCTAAATAGACGCCGGATAAGCGCTGGATAAGCGCTTGACAAGCGCTTAAATATTCCCAATAATACCGTTGCCTGGTAAGGCAAGTCTTGTAGAAACATTGAAAATCTGTGACAGCATCGTGCGGTGGTACATGAAGTTCTGAGACAACTCAGACAGCATGACCTGTTTCTCAAGCCTGAGAAATGCGAATTTGAGCGTTCAAAGACGGAGTATCTTGGTGTTATCATTGGCCACCATCAGTTAAATATGGACCCTGTCAAAGTAAAGGCAGTGGCCGAATGGCCTGTACCACAAAACGTCTCTGATATCCGCCGGTTTTGAGGGTTTGCAAACTTCTACCTAAGATTCATCAAAGACTTCGGAAAGATATGTAAGCCCCTAGATCGTCTTACGGGCAAGGTTCCCTGGAAATGGGGCCCTGAGAGCAGTCGGCGTTTGATGAACTCCGCCGACGATTTGTGGAAGCGCCGGTATTGGCAATGTGGAGTTTTGATAGACCCACACGTTTGGAAACGGATGCATCTGGATATGCAATGGGAGGGGTATTGGAGCAACAAGCCGAAGACGGCACGTGGCATCCAGTAGCCTATCGGTCTGAAGGTATGACTGAGACCGAACGGAACTATGAAATATACGACCGAGAACTCATGGCAATTGTACGAGCTCTCGAAGACTGGCGTCATTACTTGGAAGGACTACCAGAGAAATTTCCCATTTTCTCTGACCACAAGAACTTCGAGTACTGGAAGACAGCTCGTAACTTGACACGTCGTCAAGCGCGTTGGTCGTTATTCCTCTCACGCTCCAACTTTGAGATCATTCCAAAACCCGGGAAATCTATGGGAAAGTCGGATTCCATGTCACGGTTGGGTCAACATGAGGTCAAAGACAAAGAAGACAATCTATCACGAGTAGTCTTAGCACCCGAGGTCTTTCGAGCTGCTGCATCTCAACGTGGACAGGCTAGTGTACAGCCAGATAGAGATCTGTTGAAACAAATCCGTGAATGTTCTCTCTGAGAGACTAAGGTGGCAGAAGCACTTGCCAAAGTCAGGAAACTCGGACCTCGACTTCTTAGCCGCGGACTCGAAGAATGGAACGTGGAGAATGGACTGTTGCTGTTCCGGGGAACAGTTTATGTCCCTAAAGATGACGAGATCCGAAAGGAACTAGTTCGGAGACACCATGACTTGCCCGCTGCCGGACATCCGGGCAGGTACAAAACACTGGAGTTACTATCTCGGAACTACTGGTGGCCTAGCATGACACGCTTTGTCAATGACTACGTAGACACGTGTGACACCTGTCAAAGAACCAAGACATATCCTGCCCCACCACGCGGTCCACTCAATCTGCTAGATCCACCCAATGCTCCGTGAGAGAGTGTCACCACGGATTTTATTGTCAAGTTGCCACCGTGTAAAGGATACAATTCCATCACGGTTGCAGTTGACCGAACAACAGCGCAGGTGCATTGTTACCCATCACGGGAAAGCATGAAAACTCCCGAACATGTGCAGGATTATATTGCAAACATGTTTTGACTCCATGGTGTACCTCGTCAGATGATCTCAGACCGCGGATCAGTGTTTGCGTCCAAGTTCCTTTGTGCTATCTACAATGCACTCGGAGTAAAGTCGTCCATGTCCATCGCGTATCACCCTCAGACAGACGGTAAAACAGAACGTATGAACCAAGAGATAGAACAGTATCTCCGAGTATTCTATTCCTTCCGACAGGATGACTGGGTAGACTGGTTGCCAATTGCAGAGTTTGCGCTCAATAGCCGAGTACACTTGTCCACCGGGAAGGCTCCCTTCGAACTGATCTATGGGTATCTACCAGAGTTCCAGGTGCCTTTGAACCCGGTATCAAACGTTCCTGCAGCAGACGAACGTCTTTGAGCACTTCGAGAAGCCCAAGAAGATGCCAAAGCTGCGTTACAACTCACGGCAGAACGCATGAAGCAATCTTATGACCACGGGATTACAAAGGCTCCACAGTTTAAAGTTGGTGATAAAGTTTACGTGGAACGTGAGAAACATCCAAAGGAACAGCCGGTGGCAAAACTAGCACCAAAACGAGATGGTCCTTATGAAATCTTGGAAAAGATTGGGGACCTGAATTATCGGGTCAAACTCACCATTCGAGATAAGCGACACCCGGTATTCCACATGGATAGGTTACGGCCAGCCAAGACGGCAAGTTTGGTCCCTAACCGGAAATTTCCTGAACCTGAGCCGATTGTGGTAGACAAAGAAGAGGAGTATGAGGTAGAACAGATTCTTGATTCAAGGATCTTCGGGCGAAAGAAGGAGTTCCAGTATCGTGTCAAGTGGAAAGGATACCTAGAATCAGAAAACTCCTGGGAACCAGCAACCAACGTCACTCATGCCGATGAAGCTGTTAAAGATTTCCACAGACGACATCCAGGAGCTCCACAACCAATTGCTGCGTCTTTATTCTTGGCAATGAATTTCCGACCAATCAACGAGAATTTTGAGAAATTACCTTCAGAAACCTTACGACGTGTATCCTTGTGGGAAGACGGAAAAGACTCAACTCCTGCCTTCCGGAGAAAAGGCCTTTAGGAGGGGGGTAATGTCACGAACATGCACGCTTTTTCCTTTCTTTTCCTTTCATTTTCTTATCTTATCTTATCAATGGCACATGGTTCCTGCATGTGATCAAGTACATGTGACAGACTGGTCACATGATCATAGAAGGTGCTGGAACATTGTAAAACATTGTAGAACATTGCACCATAGCACACCATACGTTCCCACGGCAGTGTTAGGAGTACAGACCCGGTACCAGGGGTCCTTGTCTGAGATGTATATAAACCCACCCTGTAGCTCCCTAAAGACCTCAGATTCTACCTCCTGGTCTTTAGGTGACGTTCACCTTGTACTAGTCTCATCAATGTGCTAATATATCCTGGTCTTTAGCTCACTATCAGCTGTTCCCTTGTCGTTGTCTCTCCCCCTTTCCTCATCATCATTACCCCTGTCGTCATTGTCCACGCGAGTTCGCTCGTTGTTCCTCCCCTCCCTGTCGTCACTTCCTCGCTCTTCATAGAGTTTGGTTGTGTTCTTGACACTATTGTTCTCCTTTAGGTAGTTCTTTTGTTCTTCGTTCACACGGCTTCTTGCAAAGCCTGCCCTCAACATGGTCTGTGCGCAGGTCCCTGAAGCCTATATAAGCAGCTGCATGTACACTCCTAGCCCCCATCTCGCCCTCGTGGTCTTTACTGGGCTAGTAAGCCACTCCCTCCTGTACTACATAGCTAGTAGTATTCAATGCTAACTTGGTCTTTACTGGGCTAGATACTTGTATAAAGTCTGATAGCTGGTGAGAGAACTGTGCTACAAGCCTGCCACCACCTCCTTGTCGATATCCACTTTGTGTCCCTGATTGTCACGTCGAGCCCTGTCTCCGTGTCATTAGGTCGAGATTGTCGTGTAAACCCTGGGTCCCCACTCCCACCGTTTTTAAAAGTTTATTCCTGTTTGATGAGTACGTCTCCGGTCTCTTCATACCGTTGAGCTACGCTGACGTTGTCCGTTTTCTACCCCTGCGCGTTGTTTAGTGCCTAAAGACACGCGCCCCCAACAGTGAGTTTTTCTAAGACCCTCCCTACCACTGAGCCTCAGCTCAAGAGGAGTCTTCCACCATCTTTCCTTGACGCTCTTGCTGACAAGCGGAAGAGCGGTCAACCTCATCGCTGGTCTGAGAAAGACCTGGTCACGGTCGGTAAATACGTGTCCAAGAAACCGCCTGTCAAAGGCATCACCCTCACCGTCCCCTCTTACAAGGAAAACCCACAACTTCGCGCTTCTGCCAGAGCATACGGAGAACGCGCCGCTGAAGAACGTGCTCGCACTCTAGCTGAGCAACAGACCCACAAGCCGACTCTCGCTGAGCGGCTTGCCAAACTTCCTCCGCCCACTCCCGCTCCTGCTACACCCAAACCGGTATTGATAGACTTCAAGAAGTTATCACCGGTTGACCTCGTCAGCATCTTCAGGCCAAAGCTTACCGCTGTCCGCACCCGCTTACAAGCTCTCACAGAGCTTCAAGAACTTCTCAACTGCGCAGACCCCGACCACCGCCGTGCGCTACTCCACCTTGTCAACAAAGTCAATTGCTTCCTCAACCGACTTGACGAGGTTGCACCTGTCACAGCAGATCGCGAGTGCCAACTCCCGGACTGGGGTTGCAAAGCAATTGGGAAAGTTTCGTTTAAACAACTTTGTAAGAGCTATAGCAAAGTTCTTGCACAACTTAACATAGTTAACAATGATAGCTACTTTGAGTGGATTTAGACAGTCCACAGTTTATTGCCCACCACGTCTTGTGAAAATTGTATACATTTCTTCGACTCAAACCTAGTTACCAACGACCACTTCTACGGAGGTCCATTTGTTCGACTATATTAATTAGACGCTTAACGTACGAGCGCCGTAGTTACCGTATATAAGACTTACTCTGATCAATGCAACGATACGCACTTTTGATCCCCAACTCCCACTGTGTGATCTCTCTCAATCTTGCTCTCTCAACGCTTTCCTCTACTTGCATAGCCTTCTAACAGGTTATGAGCCCCGGATAAGCTCACTACCTTTCTCAAATTACTCTCTGCACTCACTCTTCACTAGTTGATGAGCTCTGATCCCGCTGATCAGCCTCAACCTCGTCGTTCTACGCGCGAACGACACCAAACCGACTTTTTTCGAGGCACTATCCCTCGTACTACACGCAGAAGACGTACCCCTGTCTTCACTCCTACTCCAACTCCTCCTCCTGCTTCTACACCTCCTCATCCAATGTCTTCCGCTTCTTGCGCTGGTACCCCAGGTCCTGCACCTTCTGCTGCACCTTCTGACCACGCCACAAACGTCCCTACTACCTCTGCCGTCGTTGATCACCCAACCACCCGCTGATACGCCCGGAAATCGGCTAGGCGCGGAGACCCGGCAGCAGCCCGCCATGTGCGCGGCCCGCGTCATCCTGAGCGGCAAGTCCCTCCACTTTCCCAGCGTCACCGGCACAAGGAGTTCGCCGAGGTCACGAGGAGTTCGCCGAGGATCCGAGGGCTTGACAAGGAGCGGCAACGCGCCGGAAACATCCGAGGCCGAGGAATTGCACCGAACTCTGACTCACAGACACGCCCCTTTTGCATCGGAGCATGGGCCGGCCAGCCACCAAGAGTTTCGGACGCGGGTCGGACCAACGGTTGAAGAAGCTTGACGCGCGAACCCCGTTGCAGGAAGACTCCTATCACGCCACGCTGTGCAACTCCTGGACGGCGCCTCATCACCTGCTCGCGACGGTTGGCGCCTCTTCAGCGCAAGGGCGCGCGCCGCTACTCCGCGTCGACCAACGCTGTGTCCCGCCGGGCGTCGACTTGCTGGACATTTGGCCTCCGCAGACGGAAGTATTCTGCCACCCTGTTTCCTCGCTCTCGCGTTTGGGTTTAGGACATAGAAGGAAAGGTTTAGGAGAGGGTCTGTAGGGTATATAAAAAGGTGTTGTTTGTACTGCATAGAAAATCAATCAATCCCCACCCCAGTTTCCAGAGTTCACTTTGCGCTTTGCGGTCGCGTCGAGGGAGTCTCTTCGCGCCCATAGCTGTGGCTTCTTCTGCGTTGTCTCACTGCGACCTCTTCCACGTTTATGTCCGCTGCGTCTACCAACGACAACTTGCCTCGAGTCTGCCATTACTGTCCCACTGTTCCCCACTTACCCGACGGTCGCTGCCCTTACCGCCCGCGCCCGCGCGAGGTTCTACGCCGTTATCCCATCATCCCCGCGCCCACGCCGCTGCCAGAACCCTCAGCAGCGCCTACGGTCTCCCCTGAGCGATCAACTCCTAAATCACCCTCGCCAGCGTCGTCCGTCGCCTCCGTCGCGGACTCGCTTGATAACTGCTCCTATTGCGACACTCAGAGCGACCACCCAATTCCCCTATGTTCAGGACCTTTCGTCCCGCTCGACTGCGATCGCCCACGCGCGCCGCACCCAGATTGCTGGCTGTCTCCATACTTTGAAGGCGAGGATCACGAGTGCGAACTAGTGCAGTTCAATCTTACCAGCTCTACCAACGTCGTCGTTGGCCACGCATTCGCCTGTAATACGCATTGCCGCTCGGGAGGTGTTGTTCTACACTACCGCCCCCGCGCGCAGTCTGTCGAGTCCAATTGACTGCGATCTCACATAGCCTTCCGCTGCGACTCGCGCGCCATTAGCTTATCTTTCTCTTATGTTTCCTTTCGGCTTCGTTATACTGCGTTTGCTTTTTAACTTCGTTATTTTACTGCGTTACTGCGTTGCGTTTCACCTTCACTGCGTCGAGCTTACTGCGTTCACTTTCACTGCGCCCGCATTTTACAGCGACTACTTCATCTTCACCAGCGACCACGTTTTGTGTTCGAGATTCATATTGCGCCTGCGTTTATCTTCTGCGTCTCTCCGCGCGCTGTTTTCCTACAAGTTGCGACATCTCCCGCGCGTTCTCTTTGAGCCGCGCTATAACTCTTTTGTGTTCACCGCGCCGACTTGCCCTTTTATCCGCAATACGCGTGGTAGTTGCCCGTCTAGCTCCCCTCATATAAACTTTATCACAAAAACCTTGTCGCTCTTTTAGCACAGGTAAAACTAGGACTCTAAGACCACCTCGCACACTTTAACACTTCCGCGCTTCCACACCTTTACACTTCTATTGCCACTTCGTGGTTGGTTGTGTTGTCTTTAAGGTTGTTCTTAGTTTGAAGCGTGACTCAGTGTCTCACCGCATCACGGCATCACGTCGAGTCTCAGCACCCCCCTCAGATCGTCGACGCACTCCATTCGACACACTCCGCGACGACTTTGCCCGTCGTCACACCACTAAGCCATTGTCGGACGATAGCGACGATCCCATGGACGACGACGAGGCGCACGAAAGGCGAAGGGGCAAACTGCCCAGAGCTCATCGTGCGCCGTCCCCCTTGCCATCTGGCCCTACTGACTCCGCGCGAGCGGTGTCCTCCCTCCTTTCCGTGCCTGCAAAGCACGATGTGGAGTATACTATGTTGCTTAGCGACGTCCACAAAGCCTTCGCAGACGTTGGCAAACTTACAGGTCCTGATACCTGGCCGATGTGGAAATTCCGCGTCGATACTGCGATGTCGACCATCGTCGACTTCTACAGCTACAGGGGTGGTCTGACTATCCCTCAAGAGGTCCAACGGGCCGTCTTCAACGTCCTGGCTGGACACATTGCAGACTCTGTGATGGGGAACTATCTCAACGAGACCGCACCCCACAGACTCATGGAGACACTTTCTGAACGGTTCGAGCCGACTTCCACTATGTCGGACGCGAACAAAATCTTCCAACTATTCTCCCTCCGCCGTCCTGTCCATGAAATGGACAAACTCCTTGATGACGCGCACAACTTGTACTCAAAGATTCTCTCCAAAGGGATTGAGTTTCCTCAGCACATTTTTTACTCCGCCCTCGTCGGCATCATCCCCCCTGCCTATGCGCATACTTGCGCTAGCTACGAGGCTGGCGTGCGTTCCCGTACTCCTGCGGGCGAGAAGTACGACTATAACCCCATCTCTCTGAGCGTCGAGCTCCGCCGCGACTTTCATAGCTGGCGACTCGCTCATCCACTTGACCGCTCTCGGTCCAAGGGTTCGTCAACCCTCGTTCCTCGCGATAGGCCCGCTGGTGGTTCATCCGCCGCGTCGCCAGCAGTCGACAAACGTGTCGAACGTCCGGCGAAAGCCACTTCCTCCGCTCGTGCGGCCGCCGCTCCTTACTCTAAGGAGAAGTCCGTTCGTGACACTTCGAAGATGAAGTGTTACAACTGCAACGAGACTGGCCACACGACGCCTACTTGCCCTTTGCCCTGGACAGAGAAGTCCAAGGAGGCGATGAAGAGGAAGGGTATCACCCGGAAGTCTGTCGCTGCTGGTGCCAAGGGCAAAGCTGCCACTGCCGCCGCTGTTGTTGCCACTCCTGCTGTCGCTGGTCCGTCGCCCACTACTCCTCGTCGCAACCAGAGCGCGTGGGTGTCGGCTCTCTCTGAGTCCGGCGTCACTATGCACGTAAGTACTTTGCCTACTACTACCACTTTTCCTACTCTACTTCCACTGTATGCGACTTCGTCAACAGACGAGTCGATACACATTCTTGATACTGGCGCAACTATACACTGCACGCCGTATCGAGACTTACTTTTCAATGTCCACTCCGTACCAACTATCGTACTGACTGTTGCCAACTCAGAACAACTAGTTTTGAAACTCGCTGGTGACATGGTACTCGAGGTGGAGCAGGAAAGTGGTAAGCTTACTGAACTCTTGCTAAAGAACGTCTACTTCAACTCAACCCTACCTTTTACTTTAATCAGCGTTGGAAAATTGGACTCTGATTATTGTTTTACATTCTATCATGGAATTTGTACTATATACGACTCAAACTCGACTTGTGTGGCTGTTGTTAGAAAATCAAATGATTTATACACGCTATCATCAACTCGAGTGACTTCTTTAGCAAGCGTGCATAGAACTGGTATTACTTTACTTGAACTTCATAAAAAACTCGCTCATCTCAGTTACTTCATGATCAAGAAACTACTTCAAACTTCGTCAATCATTACTGATCATATAACTGACCATACTGAAACTCCGTGCGAGGATTGTTTACTTAACAATATCCATCGCAATACTGTACCTAAACTTCGTTCTTCATCGTTAGCTGAAGCTTTCGGAGATCACTTTCATATCGACATCTTTGGGCCTCTACCCACAGCGTCGATTACTGGTAAACATAAATACTGGTTGACTATCGTCGACGATGCTACTACATGGTTAGTACTGGCACCACTAGTGACTAAAGATGACGCCTATACTCAATGGGTCATTTTCTCTACTGAACTTTTGACACAATATGGTATTCGCGTCAAGATACTTCAAGCCGATAACGACGGTGTCTTTACCAGTAAAGCTATGACTGCTTACTTAAAAACTCAAGGCACTGTACTACGTCTTACTGTACATGATACTCCTCAGCAAAATGGTGTTGCTGAGCGTGTACATCAAACTATTATGAACTTGATTTGAGTAAACCTGCATACTGCATCTTTACCAAATCGACTATGGTGGTACGCTGCATTATACGCGATGTATGTGTACAATCGTTCTCCTCGTACTATACTTAACTACAAAACTCCTTACTTTAAGCGATATGGCACAGACGCTAACCTTGATGAACTTCAAGTCTTCGGTCAGCCGTGCATCGTATACGACGAATATCGCACAAATAAACTAGCATCTAAGGGTAAAAGGGGAGTCTGGATAGGCTTCGCTGAACACTCTAAAGGTCACTATGTTTACTTCGGACAAGGCGTCGGAGTTGAACGTAACTTGCAATTTGTTGACTCTACGATACAAATTGAAGGGGAGAAAGAACCAAATGTCGAACAACTTACTACTGAAAAACAACTTGAACTTGAGGACAACCCTCACATAGAACCAATGGAAATCGACAAGCCTGACCCTACTGGTCCAAGGCGTTCCAACAGAACTCCTCAACTATCGCGTAAAGCTCGTGGACTAAACTACGACGAAGTAGACACTAACATTGCTTTCTACTTAACTGAGTTTAACGCTTACTATGCTGAGGACGTCGGTGACCCTGTCACTTTCAAAGATGTACTTAATCACCCTCTCAAAGACGATTGGTTTAAGTCTATGAAACTTGAGGTTGATACACTAGAACAACTCGGCACTTGGGAATACTGTATCCCGCCGCCAAATGCCAACATTACTGGTTCTCGCTTCATCTACAAGACCAAGTACGAACATGGCAAAGTTACTAAACTCAAGTCAAGACTTGTTGCGCAAGGATACTCCCAGCGCGATGGTATTGATTAATATGCAAACGACTTGTTCACTCCAGTTGCGCGCATGAGTTCTATGCGACTCATACTTACACTTGCGGCTTCACTACACTTCGAGATTAACCAACTCGATGTTAAGTCCGCTTACTTATACGGTAAAATTAACGATGATGAAGATCTTTATCTTCGTCCGCCGCCTGGCAACTTACTGCCCAACTTGCCTAAGGGCTGGGTACTTAAACTACGCAAAACTATCTACGGCCTTAAACAAGCCGAACATCGCTAGTACAAGGTATTATGCGATATACTTTTCCAACTTGGACTCAAGTGTTCAGACTATGATAACACTGTCTTCTACCTTTACAGGGGAGACAAACTAATACTTATACTCGCTGTTCATGTCGACGATATCACTCTCTGTACTATTACTTCTGTCGTTGCTGAACAATTTGAGTTAGCACTTAGACAACATGTCGAGGTAACAAACGGTGGCACTATCCACTGGATGCTTGGCATGGAGATCGATTACGACAAAGCCTCTGGTGTTATCAAGCTTTGTCAACACGATTATAACCAAACTATACTTAAACGAAACAACTTTGACCACGATCATACACGCCGTACGCCTATGATACACGAGCACAACTTAGCCCCCCGTGACTCGAAAGAACCTCATCAGGACGCTGACGCTATTAAACAATACATGTCTCTAGTCGGTGGTTTACGATACGTTGCGGACTGTACTTGACCAGACGTTGCATACTGCACTGGTCAACTTGCATGATACTTAGCTGACCCTTGTAAGGAACACTTCGCTGCAGCTAAACAGTGTTACCTATACTTGAAGGGAACGTGCGATTACTGGCTTGTCCTAGGAAACCAAGCAACTACTACTAATACTTCACTTGTCGGATACACTGATTCTGACGGTATGACTACACACGGCAATAAACCAATAATGGGCTACACCTTTACATACAATGACTCGCTTATCTCTTGGTCAAGTAAGCGCGGTTCACTCGTAACACTATCGGTCACCGAAGCCGAATTATATGCCTTAGCGCATGCGTCAACTGAGGCTATATATCTAAAAGCACTCATTGACGAACTACTTAATTGTACTATGGATCCTGTCAAAATGTATACTGACAGTGCATCAACTATTGCCATTGTTAGCTCACCCGATGAGCAACATTTGCAACGAACTAAACACTTCGAAAGTCGTAAGAATTTCATCAGCAATCGTGTACTCAAGAAGTATATAACTATTCATCACATATCTTCTAACGATCAACATGCTGATACACTTACTAAAGCACTACCTCTCGAAAAACTCAAGCACTTCAATGAACTACTTCATATTCGTGCTTGAAGGGGAGTGTTTGACTATATTAATTAGACGCTTAACGTACGAGCGCCGTAGTTACCGTATATAAGACTTACTCTGATCAATGCAACGATACGCACTTTTGATCCCCAACTCCCACTGTGTGATCTCTCTCAATCTTGCTCTCTCAACGCTTTCCTCTACTTGCATAGCCTTCTAACACCATTCTACGAGTGTGACGACCAACCCTGTCCAAATCGATACACTCAAGCAGACTCCACCAAAGCCGTCAACAGCGAATACTACCCTGAGTATTACCAGACACCCAACGAAGAAAATCTACGCCTCTTCACACCACAAGACATGGATCAACAGAACGCTGCTCCCAACGCCGCCCCAACTGCTGCTCCCAACCTGAGCGCTCAGGACATCCTCAACATGTTTGGGGTCCTGACACAAAGAATGGTGGATCTCACCAATCAGGTGGCTGCCTTGACAGCTGTTCAGGCACCAGCCATCGCCGCAGCCACGCACACGTCCCGAGAACGGAGTATTGTCGAGAAGCCGGTCTCTTTTAAGGGAAAGACGTCGTCGGAAGCAAGGCTTTTCCGGCATGCTTTCATTGTCTGGGCCCAGAACCAGGGCAAGGCATTTTTCCAGCAGGACGCGCAAGGCCAGGTCCGAGTAGACAACAATGGTGCGAGGATCTTTGATCCTCACAAACTCATCACCAGCGCCCTGTCATTCATGCAGGACAACGCTGCCGACTGGGCTCGCCCTCATATTGAGGAGCTTGCCAGTAGCAAACCAGCTTTTGGCAATAACTGGGATACATTTATTGAGGCTTTCAAAGCCAAATTCGAGCCTATAGACGCTGTCATGGAGGCCAAGACAAAAATAGCCAACATGAAGGAAGGCAACAAGACCTTCGCCGCCCACATCTCCGAGTTTGAGGCATGGGCCCCTCGCACTGGCTGGAGCCAGCAGGACCTCTTCGATCGTCTCAAGTCGAGCTTGAGCACCGAGTACTTGCAATGTGTCTTGTACTTTCAAACCCGCGCTGCTACCTACGACGCTCTCAAGCACCAGTGCAAGGCAGTCAACGCTCAGCTTGCCGATTTGCAAAACAGCACGGGCAAAGTCATGGTGGACAGCTCGTCAGGGCATGGCAAGTCCCATCAGCAGGCGTTCCGCGATCCCAACGCTATGGAGATTGACGCCTCCCGTTTCTCCGCCTCGTTTGACTCGCTCTTTGCGGGTCTGGGCAAGCAGGAGATCTTCCAGAAATGGAAGAAGGAGATGAGCAAGCGCTGCTTGGTTTGTGGCTCCGAGAACCACAAGAAGAGGGACTCAAAGCACCCAGACGACCCGGTCTGCAACTACTGCGGTGGTACCGGTCACTGGGGGGCTGTTTGCCTGAAACGACTTCAAGGTGTCCCTAAGGGACAAAAAGTCGCTGCTACCTCGTCGACCTCGTCGACCACTACTCCGACAAAGCAAGACGCATCCAATGACATGGATGCAAAGATTGCTGCGCTCAAGGACATGCTAGACATCCAGAAGAAGCAAATGGATGAGATGGCAGCAAAAATTAATGCGGTTTTTTGAAACGGACTCGTGACACAGCCGCAGCTGTGAGTCCCCCCGATACCCTGTCCTTGTCTCCTTCGTCGTCTTCCTCGTCTTCTGCCTTGTCTTCTTTGTGTACAACGTCCACTCCATGCCCGTCGTCTACTATCTCCTCGTGTACTATATCGTCGCTAGATCGGTTATCATCTCATTTCCGTGTACATGTACTAGTTAAAGGCCTGAATATAAGCATTCGCGTTCCTGCTATGATCGATTCAGGAGCTACGGCTTTATTCATCAGTCACCAGTTTGTCAAGAAGCATAAGATTATTCAGCACCCGCTCGAGAGGGTTATCTCATTGCATAACATCGACGGAACTAAGAATAAAGCTGGCGGATTAACACACTTCGTTCGCCTTACACTCACAGTCGGAGATCACACGGAAAAGGCAGAGTTTCTTGTCACGGACTTAGGTCCAGAAGACATCATTCTTGGGCTACCATGGCTCAAGCGCGTAAACCCTACTGTCAACTGGGAAAAAGGAGAAATAACAATTCCGAGCGGCTCTGAAGGATCTCCTGACGAACCTTTCCAGAGGGTTGACGGTAATCGCAAAGAACGTAGACAGTGGGTCAAAGCCGGTATTATCCAAGACACCACTGACGAAGTCTGGTGTATGGCCGGCTTCACCTACTCTACTAAGCTTGCTGCCGAAGCAAACAAAGCTAAAGCTCAGCGTTCCTTCGAAGACATCGTTTCATCAGAGTATCACAGACATGCTAAAGTCTTCTCTGAGGAAGAGTCTAATTGGCTACCCCAGCATCAGCCCTGGGACCATTCGATTGATCTCAAACCAGACGCTCCTGAGACCATCAAATCGAAAGTTTATCCTATGCCCCTGAACAAACAAGCCGAGCTTGACAAGTTCATTCAGGAGAACCTAGCGAAAGGTTACATCACGCCTTCTAAGTTTCCGATGGCTTCTCCAGTCTTCTTCATCAAAAAGAAGGACAACAAACTCCGACTTATTCAGGACTACTGTAAACTAAACAACATCACTGTAAAGAACCGCTACCCTCTACTGCTTGCCACCAACATCATCAACAAGCTCAAGGGTGCAAAGATCTTCACAAAATTTGATGTTCGTCGGGGATATCACAACGTCCAAAACAAAGAAGGAGACGAGTACAAAGTGGCGTTTGTTATCAACTGAGGATTCTTCAAACCTAAGGTCATGTTCTTTGGTCTCACAAACTCACCCGCTACCTTCTAAGCTCTGATGGATAACATCTTCACTAACCTTGTTGCTGGGGGCAAGGTGGCTGTCTATCTAGATGACATCTTAATCTGGAGCAACAACCTGACGGAGCACCGCAAGGTTGTCCATGAAGTCCTTGAGCGACTTCAGCAGCATGATCTGTATCTTTGGCCGGAAAAGTGTGAGTTTGAGAAATCTGAGATTGAGTACCTCAGGTTGATCAGTCGCGCCGGCAAAGTGGCTATGGACCCTGTCAAAGTCCAAGCAGTTTCTACGTGGCCCACACCCAAGAACCTCAAAGAAGTTAGGGGGTTCATTGGGTTTGCCAATTTCTACCGACGCTTCATCCAAGACTTCTCAAAGCATGCACGGCCTCTACACAACCTGACAAAAAAGGACGTACGGTTCATTTGGGGTCCAGCACAACAGACTGCCTTCACGTTGCTAAAGAAGGCCTTTACCACTAAGCCTATCTTGGCAGTCTGGGACCCTGAACTCCCTACACGTCTAGAAGTCAGTGTCTCGGGCTATGCGACCGGTGGAATCATCTCCCAAAAATCGAAGGAAGATGGATTCTACCACCCTATTGCCTACCGGTCCGCATCCATGACTGAAGCAGAGCGTAACTACGAAATCTTTGATCAGAAGATGTTAGCCATCACCGAAGCTCTCAAAGATTGGCGCCACTACCTTGAAGGGCTCAAGGAACCGTTTGAGATCTGGACAAATCTCGCGAACCTGCAGTACTGGAAGACTGCGCAAGACCTCACTCGGCGTCAAGCACGTTGGTCATTACCTTTGGCTGACTTCGACTTTGTGTTGGTACACAAGCCCGGTAGTACCATGATACATGCTGATCCTCTCTCACGTCTTCACTCACATGCTGTCACGGACGAAGAAGACAACAAGGATCAGGTGGTACTAAAACCGGAACACTTCTGGATCCTCCCTACTAGTGCACTTGCCACTGCTTCTCCGCTTGAATCAAAGATCCGAGAATGCACGGAACAAGAAGCAGAAGTCGCACAAGCTCTCGCTACCCTTTGAAAAAAGGGTCCTCACAAACTTGTCGGCGGTTTACTCGAATGGGAAGAGAGTGACAGACTCATCTATTACAAGGGAAAACTCTACATCCCTAATAACAAAGAGCTCCGTTAAGAAATCGTCAAATCTTGCCATGACACTCCTGCGGCCGGTCATCCGGGCAAACACGGCACCATAGAGCTAGTCTCACGACACTATTGGTGGCCAAAGATGAATTGTCGCGGAGCGACTGCTGCTATGCTGCTAAACCCTAAACAAGGGTGGGAATGGATGATGGTGGATCTCCAACAACGACAACAAGGTCAGAGTCAATGATAAGCAGGCAAGCAGGCACAGAGGCCGGATACTAGCAGTGCAAATGACAGAGTTAATAGAGTATGATATTTCAAGTTACATGTAGTAACTCACCTAGCAGTGCAAATGACAGAGAGGTCAAGATGCAGAGCTAGGAAGGGTAAGGGCTACTATATATACTGTGGCTGGGTGGTCTGTGCGCAAGTTCCCACACTAGGGACTGGAGTAACTGTGGGGCTGGAGTAACAATAGGACAATAAGGGACCAGAATAACTGTCAAGGACCTGAGTAACTGTCAAGGACCAGGGTACGTAGAACAATAGAGCTAGAACAATAGAACAATAGAACAATAGAATAGGAACAATAGAACAATAGAAACTGGGGGAATCCCTGGGGAATCCCTAACAATAGATAGAAGACAATAGACGAAAGACAATAGGACAATAAGAACTGGGGGAATCCCTAACAATGGAAGGAGAACAATAGAACAATAGCCTAGGTTGATCTGAAACTGCTCCAGATGGAGTCTAGGGTTTGGGTCTGGACTATTGATAAATAAGGCAGGATGTCACGTGACCCGGGTTAGGGTTAGGTCTGGTAACACTCCTAGCCGGAAAATAAGCGCTCTGGATAGGCGCCTAATGCTATAAACTTGTGACAATGTTGGAAAAAATCTGGTCTCTGTTGGACTATCCATATCATGAATGCCTTCGTAGAGACTTATGTACTAGGCTGTGATTGCTGTCAACGCTATAAGTCAGCTCCGCACCCTAAAGCAGTACTACAGCCTCAGGAAACTCCGGCCGGACCTTGGAAACACGTCGGAGTAGATCTCATCACTCAGCTACCACCCTCTAAGGGATTTGATTCGATAGCGGTGTACGTTGACCATTACTCGGATCAAACGCACATCATCCCTACCACCACTAAGGTTAACGCTGAGGGTATTGCCAATCTACACTACAAAGAAGTATTCCGACTTCACGGCATTTGCAAGACGGTGTTCTCTGACTGAGGACCCCAGTTTGCAGCGCGCTTCATGCGTGCACTCTATCACCGCCTAGGCATAGAGACTGGTTTTACGACCGCCTATCATCCGCAAGGAAATGGCAAAGTTGAACGCAAAAACCAGGACATGGAACAGTACCTACGTCTATTCTGTCAGCAACGACAAGACGATTGGGTCGATCATCTGCCGGCGGCTGAGTTTGCACTCAACTCGCAAGTACATGCGGGTAACTCACAAACACCGTTTGAAGTCATCTACGGATATTGCCCCGACTTCACCATACCGGTTGGCAGGCGAAGCAATATCCCATCACTTGATGAGCACCTTGACAATATGGCTCGAGTACGCAAAGAGACCAAAGCAGCTCTTTGTCTAAGCAAAGAAAAGATGAAGCAACCCTACAAATCTGAGAAACGTTCTCCACGCGTCTTCCAGGTGGGCGACATGGTCTGGCTGAACACTAAGAACGTCCAGATCCACCAGGCTACCCCTAAACCCGGTCCTCGGCAACTCGGCCTGTACAAGGTCATCAAACGAATTGCCAATCTCGATTACAAACTTGATCTGCCTAGCTATCTCCGGATCCACCCCGTTTTCCACATCAACCGTCTACGTCCCTGGGTCAACAACAGCAAAGACGTACCTCCACCTCCTGATCCTATCGTCATAGAAGGAGAAGAACAGTACATCGTCGAAAAGGTGCTAGACAGTAGGCTACACGGACGTTGGAAGCCATTGCAATTCCTTGTCAAATGGGAAGGGTATTCAGACGGACACAATAGCTGGGAACCGGTTGAAAACCTCGAGAATAGTCAAGAAGCGATTGACGACTTCTACAAAGCAAACCCCGGAGCGCCCCGGGTCATCAAAGCTTCACTCTTTGCAGATCTCTGCTCGCACTTTCGGGAATTCAATACCCAGACCGACCCCGCTTTCCTTCGCACGATCTATCCATCTACATACGATCTTAGCTGGGATGAAGGCAAACACATTGGTCTGGATATCTCAAGAACATCACACTGACGGGTAACGTCGAGTCAACGACACCAGAAGGGGAGAAACTTCCTAGCATCCTTCTGACTAGACAATCGGGGCAATTCTGCTGAATCCCTGTAGACGGGTAGAAGACCTCTATCACCACAGCACAGTGATGCTTCCCGAGGACGCTCGATTTTAGGAGGGGGGTAATGTCGTGGATGGCCTGACTAGCCCTTAATTTTCGCAATTTACCTCTTGTTTTTATCTGTAAAACTCCGGGCTGCAGCTCAGTTGCAACCTTCACTGCACAAACTCCTTTGCACGTCTATTAAGCGCCCGTATCACGTGGCTTAGATGCTCTACACGGTCACATTACTTGCTACTATGTCACACTGGCATGTGACTTAGCTTAAGTAAGACCACATGGCTACAAACACATGGCTCAGCCCATAGCTAGGGTTTGACGTCATAGATACCATTCACATGGGCTAATTTTGTTCTTTCCCTATTGTTCTCTTTATGGAAGGATGTTCTCACAGGTGTGGGAATGGAATACAATAGTTGGTCTCCTTTTAGATAGATTCTCTCACGAGTAGAGTTCTTGGCAAGGTCTAGACAATAGCTATTGTTCTCCTTTAGGTAGTTCTTTTGTTCTTCGTTCACACGGCTTCTTGCAAAGCCTGCCTCAACATGGTCTGTGCGCAGGTCCCTGAAGTCTATATAAGATGCTGCATGTACACTCCCAGCCCCCATCTCGCCCTCTTGGTCTTTACTGGGCTAGATACTTGTATAAAGTCTGATAGCTGGTGAGAGCACTGTGCTACAAGCCTGCCACCACCTCCTTGTCGATATCCACTTCGTGTCCCTGATTGTCACGTCGAGCCCCGTCTCTGTGTCATGCATCTTTGCCAAATTGATTATGGTGGTATGCTGCACTCTACTCGGTGTATGTGTACAATTGTTCTCCTTGCTCTATACTTGACTATAAAACGCCTGACTATATGCGACATGGCACTAACGCTAACCTTGATGGACTTCAAGTCTTCGGTCAGCTGTGCATTGTATACGACGAATATCGAACTAATAAACTAGCGCCCAAAGGAAAAAGGGGAGTCTGGATAGGCTTCGCTGAACATTATAAAGGGCTTTATGTTTACTTTGGACAACACGTTGGAGTTGAACGTAACTTGCAATTTGTTGACTCTACGGCACGAATTGAAGGGGAGAAAGAACCAAACATCGAAAAACCAACTAAAGAAACACAACTTGAGCTCAAGGATAATCCTCACATTGAACCTATGGAAATCGACGAGCCTGAGCCTACTGGTCCAAGGCGTTCCACTAGGACTCCTCAACTATCACGTAAAGCTCGTGGTCTAAACTACGACGAAGTGGAAACTAATATAGCTTTCTACTTTACTGAGTTTAATGCATACTATGCTGAGGACGTTGTAACACTGAGTTACGTTCCAAAACTAATTACAACCCTAACGACAACACAACCAACCACGAAGTGGCAATAGAAGTGTAAGGGCGTGGGAGCACGGAAGTGTGTAAGTGTGCGAGGTGGTCTTAGAGTCCTAGTTTACCTGTGCTGTAAAGAGCGACAAGGTTTGTGATATAGGTTTTGTGTGAATTGAGCTAAGCGGGCAAATTACCACGCGTATCGCGGGCAAGAAGGGATAGTCGACACGGTGAAAGTGAAAGAGTTTTAGCGCGGCTCGAAGGGAACGCGCGCGAGATGTCACGCCTTGTAGTAAAAGCGGCGCGCAGAAAGACGCAGATGGTAAAAGCAGGCGCAGTACGAATCTCAAACACAAAACGCGGTCGCTGATGAAGATGAAAGTGGTCGCTGTAAAACGCGGGCGCAGTGAAAGTGAACGCAGTAAACTCGACGCAGTGAAGGTAAAACGCAGACGCAGTAACGCAGTAAAATAACGCAGGTAAGAAGTAGACGCAGTGCAATGAAATCAGGAGAGTCACAAACGGGAGATGAACTATTGGAGCGCGAGACGCAGCGTAAGGCTATATAAGACCGCAGTCAATTTGACTCGATAGACTGCGCGCGGGGGCGATAGTGCAAAACAACACCTCCCGAGCGGCGATGCGTATTGCAAGCGAATGCATGGCCAACGACGACATTGGTGGAGCTCGTGAGATTGAACTGTACAAGTTCGCACTCGTGGTTCTCGCCTTCAAAGTCCGGTGAAAGCCAACAATCTGGGTGCGGCGCGCGCGGGCGATTGCAGTCGAGCGGGACGAAAGGTCCTGAGCGCAGGGGGATTGGGTGGTCGCTCTGAGTGTCGCAGTAAGAGCAGGTGTCAAGTGAGTCCGCAACGGAGGCGACGGACGACGCTGGTGAGGGTGATTTAGGAGTGGATCTCTCAGGGGAGACCGTAGGCACTACTGAGGGTTTGGGCGGCGGCGTGGGCACGGGGATGATGGGGTAGCGACGAAGAACCTCGCGGCGCGGGTGGTATGGGCAGCGACCATCTGGTAAGTGGGGAACTGTTGGACAATAATGGCAAACACGAGGCGGGTTGTCGATGGTAGGCGCAGCGGAAATAAACGTGGAGAAAGACGCAATGAAGCAACGCAGGGGAGACTACAGCTATTGGTGCAAAGAGACTTCCTCGACGCGAGCGCAAAAGCGTAAAATGAACTCTGAGAACTGGGGTGGGGATTGACTTTTTTTTTCTCTACCCAGTACAGGCAACACCTTTTATATACCTAAAACCTCTCTCCTAAACCTTTACTTCTTTGTCCTAAACCCAAACGCGAGAGCAAGGAAACATGGTGGCAGAGTACTTCCGTCTACGGAGGCAAAATGGCCGGCGAGTTGACGCTCGGCAGGACACAGCGTTGGTCAACGTGGAGAAGTGGCGCGCGCCCTTGTGCTGAAGGGGCGCCAACTGTCGCGAGCAGGTGATGAGGCGCCGTCCAGGAGTCGCACAGCGTGGCGTGATAGGAGTCTTCCTGAAACAGGGTTTGCGAGTCAATTTTCTTCTATTGTTGGTCCGACCTGCGTCTGAAACACTTGGTGGCTGGCCCACCCATGCTCCGACGCAAAAGGGGCGTGTCTGCGAGTTAGAGTTTGGTGCAAATCCTTGGCCTCGGATGTTTCCGGCGGGTTGCTGCCCCTTGCCAATTCCTCGGATCCTCGGCGGACCCCTCGTGACCTCGGTGAACTCCTCGTGCCCGCAACGCTGGGAAAGTGGAGGGATTTGCCGCTCAGGAAGACGCGGGCCGCGCAAGTGGCGGGCTGCTGCCGTGTCTCAGCGCCTAGCCGTTTTCTGGGCGTATCACCGTGCCAACCATTCACACAAGATGAGATCAAAATGAGACTGCAGTACCCGTTGGTCCTGTGAGGCGACGAGCTGTTGAACCATTTGTTCGGTGGCAGCTAACTCGAGAGGAAGGCGTGCAGTGGGGATGGTCCTTGCACGGAGAAATTCTTGATCTCGTACTGCCCGTAGCCATGGCCCTTCACAGTCCAGTTCGTCTGCTCGATTGCCAAAGACAGGGGGGAGTTGTTGACGGAAGACCATGAACAACATCTGGGTGCTTCCCTGAATGGTAGCATTGGCCCAGTCAGGTCGATCTCCAGGCATGGTGGTATATTCAACGATAGGCAAAGGTGTAAACGTGCGAGCATGGTTGATGGGGTCAGGAATGTCGAACAATTGGTCAATGAAACCATCGTGGTCGGGGTGCTCCCAAACGAGCTGCAAATGCGCCATCCGGCAGAAGGCTCTGCGGCATCTGGGACTCCGATACGTACGATTGCGTGTGAAATCCCCCGTGTTGATCTGGATGGTGTAGACCTCATCGTCTTCATACGCCTCCATGACGTGCCAAAATAACTCCATGATGACTGCCATAGACAAGAATAAAAGGTTAGTGAAGTGTGCAGCACTACCGGGTGCATCATCGGTGACAGAGGAGTTGTTGAAAGTGGAAAGACGAGCATAATTGCAAAGAAAATGAATGAAGGCGCTGCCGTGGCCAAAAGAGAAGTTGGGATATGAAAGAAAAGGGGTTTGGAAAGACATAGGAAAGGATGGATCAGTCAGACGGTATAGGAAGGGTGTAGTTTTTTGGCCAACAATTGACAGTTCGTTGGAAGTGGTACTCGATCAGGGCGTCCTGTCGGTGGGGGTCAAGGGAGGCCCAGAACGAGTTTATATGATGTTGCTCATGATCCCAATTGATCTGGGCCAACTGATCATGGTTTTCCACAAACAACATTATGGTGTCACGAAAAAACTCAGTTGTGACTCGGGTATATTGGAAGGCCAAGACGGGGAGAGAAAAAACAATGGCAAAGGCAGTGTAAGGCGAGTTGGTGGCTCGTCTTCACTGGGGCGCGCGGTCGTTCAGAAAAGGAACAGGACCGCGCTGTATTGTCCAGATGCGCGACAACGGGGCGAGTACGGAGTACAAGAGAGTTGTAAGGTAGAGCGTAGAGAAGAGAGAGTCGTTCGACACACGTCTCGTCCACGACGGTGTCAAACTACGTTACGTAATCTACATACAAATCGGGTAAACTGCGTGAGCAGGGTTACACTCTCCCCAGTTCAAAACCATTTTCTGGGGTCAAGCGAAAACAATTAACAAAGTTGAAAAAAATACTCGAGGAGTTGCACAAAAAGAGTCCTAGAAGGGCATACACGCGAGCCGAGGCCACAGGGGTAAATGACAGACAGTAAGCCAAACGAGCGTCGCGACGAGTGTGGGCCAGAAAGAAAAGAAGGAAGGGAAGGAAAACATTGATAGTGAAGGCAATAGCGAGAGCGGAGAAGTTCCGGAGTGCATCTAGTCATCAGAGAGGTCTTCATCGTCGTAAAGTTGACCAAGCCAGGTCATTTTCGGAGGGCTGCCATTGACCCATGATGCAGGAGCTTTGCGGATGGTGGTAACAATCGGGTCGTTCAGGTTGTCATCAGTCAAGATGCCAGAAAGAGGCGGCAGATCGTCTTCTACAAGGCGAACTGCACCGACCATTCTCGGAGTTGGCGAGGTGACTTGGCGAGGCGGAATCCCGTTGGCTAGATCACCGGGACAGTTACGGGAGTTGTGAGCCACCCAACCTGGAGACACAGGCGTGCAACGGCAGTTGAAACAGCCACCAGCCTTCTGCAGCGCATCACGGTCGTGGTCGGTCAGCGGAGCACAACCATTTGAGAGTGGAATCGCAGCAGGAGGTCCAGATGGGCGATAAGGAGCAGCCGAGTCGTTTTCCATGCTAACCCAAGTGGTCTGAAGGAGGTTAATGAGCGCATCAAGCCTCAAGGTTTCGTACTTGAGCGCAGGATTGGCTAAGACACGAAGGTGAAGGCGGCGGTTAGCGAAGAAGAGGACGTGGTTCTTCATGGTCGTGTCGGAGATTACGAAGTCCTTCCCGGCACCAGCGAGAGCATTGCAAGCAGCTTGAAGTTCCGCGACGAACACGCGGAAGTCACCGTTTCGCTGCGACAGGCTGTAGAAGCAGTCAAGAGCCTCAAGGCGCCAACCAGTCGGCACGAAGCGTTCGTGAACCCTGGCAGCGAAGAGATCCCAGGGGCCAAAGCTTTGAGTTCGTCGCAATTTTCTTTCCACCAGGACGCAGCGGCGTCATCCGCCATCTTCAATCCAGCCAACGTGATTTGCGCCCGAACAGACAAGACACTAGTACAGGCTGGGTTGAGAAGGAGCGCCATCTCAAAGGTGTCTTGGCACTGTTGAGCCAATTCGCGACAACACCATGAGACAACGGTCCAGCCAGTATTGGGATGTCAATCCTAGTAGACATCCCAATTTGTTGCGGCGCTAAGACGAGGGGCTGCGATCCGGATGAGGAGGGAGTCTCAGGAGAAGGTGGTTGTCAAGTGCTAGAGAGTGGCGGAGTGGCAGAAGTGAAGTCGACCAAAGATTCTGGCAGGGGCGATAGAGGGCTCGAGCGCGTGGTAGGCGGCTCGGTTGACAGATGTGGAGGAGTGTCTTTCAATGCTGAAGGACGAGATATCCGCGATGGCGCCGGATCTGCCAAGGTATCACAACTTGTAGCTCGTGCAGACTCACGGGCCTTGGTTCGAGACGGTCGGTCGGCCAGGATGGAATAGAGTGTTGAAACGAGAGCGGAGATCAGAGCGGTGGAGGTTCAAAAAAAAGTGTAAGGCGAGTTGGCAGCTCGTCTTCACTGGGGCGCGCGGTCGTTCAGAAAAGGAACAGGACCGCGCTGTATTGTCCAGATGCGCGACAACGGGGTGAGTACGGAGTACGAGAGAGTCGTAAGGTAGAGCGTAGAGAAGAGAGAGTCGTTCGACACACGTCTCGTCCACAACGGTGTCGAACTACGTTACGTAATCTACATACAAATTGGGTAAACTGCGTGAGCAGGGTTACACTCAAAATAGATTGGCAGCTGGGCCGGAATGCCCTGCCAGCCAAGGAAGAACGCAGGAACGACGAAGGAGAACAGGGCGAGGAAAAAGGCAAGGTAAAAGAACATGTTTAGTCCCAACTTGGAATGTGGGAGCCGGCGTTGGAACAATTATTTATGTAGTGAGAACTATGTTCGAGTGTTCTCTGTTGGTCGGGGAGAACGACGGTGACATGGTAGTAGATGATGAGGATGGAGAATACGAGAGCGGCAGATGCAGCAATAGCAAGGGCAGTAATGTCAGCGGCTGTGCTCATGCTGATTTCTTCGCTTTGTTTTCCGCAAAACTCGGTCCTTATGTACTGTGCTGGGGTATTTCTGATGAAACTCCGCTATAGCTTCTGTGGCGTTCTCCATATCTTGAGGTCGAGTCCATGAGTTCTCAGAATCTCCATACCCAGTCCACTTTACCAAGTATTCGAGTTTCCCTTGCCTGTTATGTTGACTATGGAGTATTGCTTCAACTTCGTATTCTTCTTCATCATTGATGATTTCTGGGGGTGGTTCGGTGTATGCCTGTCCGTACTCCGGAGTTTCTATGAACGGGGTAAGAAGTCCGGCGTGGAATACAGGGTGGATCTTCCAGTCCAATGGTAGTCGGAGTTTGTAGGTGATTGGTCCCAGTACTGCGGTTATTTCAAATGGTCCATGGTGTTTGGGTGCAAGTTTAGCCGAGGGTCTTGTGTTAGTGATGTTCTTTCCTTCCCACCAGACTTTCTGACCCACTGTGTATGGCTGGAACCCCCTTTTGTTGCGTGACATGCGTACTGCTTCTGCTGCCATGCGGCTGCTGGCATGTAGCTCATCCCGGATCTGGACCATTTGATGAATGCGCTCGGTGATAGATGGAATGCAGGAATGCGGATTGATGACATCCACTACTCTGGGTCCGTACCCTAGCAGTGCTTTGAATGGGGAATGTCGGATTGCCGAGTGATATCGGATGTTATGTGCAAACTCGGCAGTAGTAAGAAGTCTAGCCCAATCAGTTTGGCAATAATCACAGAAGGCTTGGAGATACTGCTCTAAGTCTTGATTGACGTGTTCTGTCTCGCCATCTGTCCCGGGATGATATGCTGTGCTGATGTTCTGTTGGATGCCCAGTTTAGAGCAGAGTTCTCTCCGGGATATGGCAGCAAACTGGGGTCCTCGATCAAATATGACTTTCTCCGGTAGGCCAAAGCGTCGCCACACGTTGTGCATGTGTAGTTCAGCCGTTACTTTGGCCGAGGTGTTGGTAGTGCATGGAAACAGTACCGTTGACTTGGTGCATCCTTGGTCCACTACAACCATGATTGCATTGTATTTGTCACTTGCTGGTAATTCTCCTATGAAGTCAACGGAAACTACTTGGAACGGTAGATAGCTCTTTTCAGAACTAATTGGGTGAATTGGTATGTTCTTGCGCTGGTTCTGAATCTTGACGCTTTGACACGAGGCACATTCTGTGACGTAGTTCTTGATAAATACAGTCATGCCTGGCCACCAGAAGGTTCGTTGAATGAGTTCTATTGTCTTGAATCGTCCAGGGTGTCCTGTGACCACGGTGTCATGGAACGACTTTACTAAGTCTTGTCAAAGTTGTTGGTCTTTTGGTACATAGATCTTGTCCTTGTAGTAGACTAGACCATCTTCTGCCTTCCAGTCCTCTGGGTCACGTTTTACCGCTTTGTTGCCTTTGGAGGCTAGTAGCGTTTGTAGTGCATTGCTGACTTGGTTGTCTAGTTCAGCAACCTGTCTGATGCGGTCAAGGAGTGGAGTATCGGTAGTTGATCCTGATCTATTACTCGTGGATGGAAAAGATGCTCTGGTGGCAGGATCTGCTCGGAATTATCACCCCCCTAGATCATGATCAACACGTCTAGAAAGGGCATCGGGGATTGTCATTGTAGTCCCAGGCCGGTGGAACAATCGGAATCGGAATCTTGAGAGATACAATGCCCAGTGTGCTTGTCTTTGGTTCAATTTGTGTGCTTCTTTGAAATATGCGAGGTTCTGATGGTTGGTGTAGATGTTGAAATC
>JABYQR010000461.1:0-31773 GCA_022592445.1 Cytidiella melzeri | reverse complement strand
TCGAAGCAGCGGTATATTTAAATAACCGTCTACCTAATGTACAATTAAACTGGCAGACACCTATAGAGAGTTTTCTGGGTATAAAACCAGATATCTCAATGCTTCGTGTATTTGGATGTTGTGCATACGTCCATGTACCAATCAAGAGTTGTCAGAACAAGTTGTCACCAAAAGCAACTCCTATGATATTCGTTGGATACGAACCGGGTGTAAAAGGTTACCGGTTCTGGGATAAACAGCAAATCGTCATTGCTCGTGATGCAGTATTTGACGAGACTCATTTCCCGTATCGTAAAGATATTACTCCTTCCAAACAACCTTTAGTGGCGATAACAGTGATAATAACACTGTTCCTCCACACGATAATTTTTCACCTTTTGAAGAGAATGATGAACAAGGTCACCAAGATTCTGATGATGGAGATGATGATCATCCAGAGCACCAAGCACCTACTCATCCTTCTCACAACAGCAGCAATTCCCTTCAGCTCCGGTTCTTGACAAAGAACCACAACCACAAATCAAACGAGGACTAAGCCTAAACCACCTTTGCCACCACCTATCAACCAGAACAAACGTTCAACTGCTGGAAAAAATCCTAAACTTTCCATGCGGCCGGTGGATATGCAGAAAGCTTTAAAAAGCAAGTGGCTAAGGACAAAAAGGAAGAACAAAATGAGCTTGTTTGAGAGCTGACTGGAACTCAGAATACGCGCAGATCTCCGGTTGCAGGGCCATCCAGATTACGGATACCTTTGCGATCAGGAACGTCATCACGTCAACCCTCGAGATCACCTTCTGTTGAACCGGGTCCAGAACATCAAACTCTATCAGGAGGCTTAACTGATGATGATGATTCTGCAGAAATTGATGACGAGACTCTTAATTCAATTACTGCTTATTCAATCAATGAATATCCACAGACGTGGAAGCAGACAATGAAAAGAGATGATCGGGATCAATGGTTTGCTGCTGCACAAGACGAAATTGATTCTCAAATGAAGAATAAAACTTGGACACTTGTACAACGACCAGATGCATCACGAAAAATTGTGAAATGCAAATGGGTCTTCACCATAAAATCTGATGGTTGATATAAAGCGCGTCTTGTTGCAAAGGATTACCCAAGTTGAAGGAATTGATTATCAAGAAACTTTCTCACCAGTCGCACATTTTGAATCCATACGCATGCTACTAGCTATAGCTGCACTCAAAGATTGGGAAATTGAGGCATTGGATGTGAAAACAGCTTTCCTTTACGGCGAACTGGATGAAGAAATCTATATGGAACAACCAGAAGGTTTTGTGGAGAAGGGAACGGAGATCCATGTTTGTTTGCTTAAGAAAGCCATTTATGGACTTAAACAAGCTTCACGAACATGGAATATCAAAGTGCATAACACTCTGATAGAATTAGGCTTTGACCGGATTCATTCAGATGCTGGTGTTTACATGTATTGGCAACAAGGGGGGAATTCAATTCTCATTCTATATGTTGACAATACATTTCTGATAGGAAATAGTAAACTTGCTATGTTTGCACTTAAGAAAAATCTTATGGATCGCTATGAGATGCGTGACTTAGGATAAGCTAAGCTTATTCTAGGCATGCATGTGCAGAGAGATCGTAAAGCTAAAACGATTCTACTTGACCAAGAGTCGTATATTCAAGAGGCTTTAAAACAATTTAATATGGCAAATGCTAATCCTGCTCGGACACCATTACCTTCAGGTGCTGTACTACAGAAGGCAGATTCTGACTACAAAGCAGATTCTGGTTTACTGAGACAGTATCAAACGTTGATTGGCACGCTTATATATGTTATGATTGGTACTAGACCAGACATTTCATATGCAGTCATACGTCTTTCACAGTACATGTCAAATCCAACTGACCACCATTATAAATCAGCTAAATATATACTGAGATATTTGCTTGGAATGCAGTCCTATGCAATCAAGTATAATGGATCAAGTAATGCTGGTATTATTGGTTATTCGGATGCAGACTGGGCTGAGAATAAAGACGACAGACATTCAACAACAGGATATGTATTTCTTTTGGCTGAAGGAGCAATTTCCTGGACTTCTAAAAAGCAGAAAACTGTTGCTCTATCATCAATGGAATCAGAATACATGGCCTTGTGCAAAACTTCCAAGCAATGTTATTGGTTGCGCACCGTGCTCAAAGAATTGGATTTAAAACAGCAAGAGCCTACCATTCTATGCTGTGATAATCATGGTGCTATTTACTTCACCAAGAATCCAAAGATAGAGTCATGCTCAAAGCATATTGACATTCGATATCATTATGTTAGAGAGTTTGTCAAAAATAAGAATGCCAAACTATATGCTGTTCCAACTGAAGAACAGATTGCTGATATCATGACAAAGTCATTGGCATTTCAGAAGCAATCATACTTCAGTGGGAGATTAGGTCTAATTGATCTAAACACTCACTAATGTAACGGTTAAGTGGGAGTGTTAAAACTATATAATATAATATAATATGATATGTAGTTTCCCACGCCTTATTACAAGGACGCTTTAAGGTAGCAGAGTTCCCACAGTCTTGATATGGGAATTATGCAGCTGTATATGGAAACTCTAGTAGTAACCATCACATTAGCTGAGACGTACAGATATGGGTTGTAGTAGTACTATACATATATGTATGACTGTGTTCTAGTAGCATAGGAAATGACATGGAAAGCACGTATGACTCCAGAGGATGCCTAAAGCATACATCTGAGGACAAGTACTAGTATGAGTCATTTACTTATTATGTACACCTCTGGTACAAGTGCTGAGCCTAGTCATACAATGAGTCATGCACTCATAGCATGAGTCATGCATGAGTCATGCACTTAGTAATACAGTAGAATAGCTGAAGTAGACATGTATAGTAGTCGCTTACATAAGTAGATACAGACATGTATATAAGCAGAGCTGCTGAAGCAGCAAGAATAATAAGACTCATCTTCAAAGCTTAACAGCCTCTACCCCTCGCACACATATTTCACTTTGTTACTGTCAGTAGCAACGTTCTCGTGGACAAGCCACAGAGAGATCTTGTTCAACCACTCGTTGAACTTGACCTTGCCATTGGTGCCGTTGAACTCCGGGGGTTCGCCAATTGTAGGCTGGCGCGAGGATCCTCCTTGTCCTTGAGACAGGGGAAGCTGGTTGATCTGATTGACCATGTTAGTGATTGTTGTTTTGACCATGTCAAGATCAGTGTCCATCCGCTAGACTTGTGTGTCCGCGGCGAACTGCAAGTAGAGGTCTTGAGCAACCTTATCAACATATTCCTGGAGGTTATCCTCCAGCAACAACAGCTGATTGTTCCAAATGAGAACCATCTGATTCATCATGTTGTGAACAATGGTAGTAGTTGCTTCACCCTCAACTGTGCGAGTGAAATTGACTGAAGGGTAGTAGACAATTGGCATGATTTTGCTGAAAGGAACCGAGTGGGTGAGGTTGGCATTAGCAACGGGGGCAGCGCTGGATCCGGCGTTAGATTGAGGGGCCATTGCTTCTAATCTCTTAGTTAGCAAAGGATAAGCAGACTACTATTTCTAGTATAAGAAGAAGAGAAACACCACTTTTCACACATTAAACTCTTGTCAGAGTTGTTTTCACACATCAAATCCTTTTCAGGAAGTTGTCACTGATTAAAATGAGGCTTGTCAGCCCATACATTTTATTCCATTTCCGCATATACAAAGGCGTTCATGTCGAACAGCCCTGCTAGCAACTCTAGGATATAACCCCATCTTCGATGTATGTCTACAAAGCTAATCCTGCCTAAACTCTTTAAGTCCTTTTTTAACATCCTCCATTCCCTATTTGACATCTTGTCTGTGTGATTCTTCTTGAACCACTGCTCGATCATGAAGACACGACCGATCAGCAGCTGAGCCTTCTCCCGACAATTGTTGAGCTGGTGGTTAGACGATTGCCCACCACTCGAGAAGGAGGCGTCCAGCTTCTTGAGCACAGGCTCAAGCCTTTGACAGGCTGCTGTGACCATTGGTTCGAATTCCTGTTGACGAAGCATGAGCTTCATTTTTTGGAAATGGAGAGAGGCGGGGAGCGGAGTGGGAGTGGGTAAGTGCGTTGGTTGCGCTCCTCGATACGCTGGAGAAGAGAAAGCTTTTCAGCTTCCTTCTTCTCTTGCTTCTCAATACAATCGAGAAGGCTGAGTTGAGACATGAGGTGAGAGACCTGGCTCATGCGAGCCTGGTTCTCTTCATGCTCAATGGTGGTACGAGCCTGCTCCTCGAGGTTGATCCTCTTGATGAGAGGCTTGTTATCAGAGTACTTGAGCCAGCAAGGCTTGCCAGCATCCTTGAACTTGTCGAGTGTCTCCTTGTAGACTGTGAGGTGTTCTTGAAGTCCGGTGACTTCGTTGCGGATGGGGATGGAGTAGGGGGTCTTGCAACCATACCTAGCAGCGATGAAGCAGGAAAGTGGCATGGTGAACTGTGTGACAGTGTGTGATGAGCTTGACAGCTCAGTGGTGTGCAAAACAAAATCTCCATAAAGGAGAGGTCCTGTGTGTGCGTGGGGTAGTGCCGGCGTTGGCCTGGACTCTCTCTCCAGGTCCGGTGGTGTAAGGATCTCCGTCATGGTTCCACCCATGCGGCAAATGGTTGGCGGATCAGTATTACACTGACCCTAAGTCCGGCCAGAACAAGTTACCCGTCTTCATGCCTAGGCACTCATGGGTTTCTAGTCCTGTTGTCTAGCTCTTATAACGAGCTACTGACACCAGAATCCACTATCACCTGTGGGGCAGCACACTTTCATCATGTTGGCATAATGCCAACCCCTGCTCTGATCAGCTCTAGGGGCGCCGTGCAAGAGGGTGATTCAAGTTATGCATATCAAGGCAAAGCCTAGACATGACTACCACTTAAAGCCTATGGTCCGGCTACCTCTATTTCTAGAGGATTTGTAAGGGGGCCCACGCACAGGCACAAGACCTAGAAGAAAGGGAAAGAGAACCTCCAGCACGTCCAAAGACGTGAGGGAGTAGGGGCAGTCTTATCCAAATGTAACAGTTAGGTTACTACTCACCAGATAAGTTGATAAACTGGGGGGAGTAGATGGAGAGAGAGAGTAAGAGGTGTGGTGAGCGAAGTACTGTGAGGTACTGAGTAGTCCTAGTTCAACAGAGTGGATAAGACTGAGGGGATATGCCCTCAGGAGTGCCTCTATATATACATGAAGGGGAGGACCCCAGGTACTACCCTAAGACCCCTAATACCTACATGAGTAAGCGAAGTAATCTACCTTACTAAGCATGCCCTATGGCCTAGAGGTGCCACTTCAATAATCAACCAATAGCAATTGTCCCCATGACCTGACCCCATGACCCAGCTCCAAGGCTAGACTTGTTCTAGCTTGTTCTAAGACAAGGCTAGACTTTTCCAGAAGGTTCTAAGAACTATGACATCATCTAATGGAATGTTCTATACTATGACATCACAGTTCCAGTATGTTCCACAAGGTTCCAGAGAGTTCTATCATGTGATACACAGATAAGGAAAGGAGCACATCAGCACATCAATTGATAGGCGCTGAGAATAAGCACCGGAATAAGCGCTTGACAAGCGCTTGAATATTCCCAATAATACCGTTGCCTGGTAAGGCAAGTCTTGTAGAAACATTGAAAATCTGTGACAGGTGTAAGAATGGAATACAATAGTTGGCCTCCTGTTAGATAGATTCTCCCACAAGTAGAGGTCTTGGCAGAGTCCAGATAATAGCTATTGTTCTTCGTTCACACAGCTTCTTGCAAAGCCTGCCCTTAACATGGTCTGTGCACAGGTCCCTGAAGTCTATATATACTGCTGCATGTACGCTCCCAGCCCCCCATCTCGACCTCTTGGTCTTTACTGGGCTAGGTAAGCCACACCCTCCTGTACTATATAGCTGGTAGTACAAATACTAACTTGGTCTTTACTGGGCTAGATAACTTGAACAAAGTCTGATAGCTGGTGAGAGAATTGTGCTGCATGCCTGCCACCACCTCCTCGTTGGTATCCACTTCGTGTCCCTTCTTGTCACGTCGAGCCCTGTCTCCGTGTCAAGAACACCAGAGTGAAATGTTGCAATAGCTCAAAGCACTGGCATGCACTGTAACAATAGTTTCATTCTTCAGGAATTGTAACTGCCTGCTATTTATTATTCCATGCAAAATATCTTCTCAGATGCCTCATTTCATCTCATCTGCCTTGTATATATCTGCATTGTCCATGTGTTTTGTATCTAATTACATTGCATTCATTCATCTGCACGAGTACATGCTTATTGCCTTGTAGATTCCCCAGCCATTCATTGGGATACACAAACTCTCCCCTGTTCATTCTATCTCTCATTGAATGGTATACAGGAAGTTCGTCTATATGATCCATAAAATATAACAATCTTCCTGGTACAGATTTGGGGACAAATTTGACTTCTGTCACTCCATGCAACTCCCCACGATCCTTTGTACTGTTCACACAGTTACGACACATTGCTGCTAGGCGTGCAGTACCTGTACTAAGATGTTGGATCGATGTCTATGGACCGTGAGTGTGATAATTTTGAAGAAAGACATCCAGGTTGAGATGGAAAAACTTGTTTGAGTCTGTGCTTCTTCTCTTCAAACTGTTGAAGTTGCCAGAGGAATTTGGATAGCAGGTTTGTATTCTTTTGTTGGAAATGGCGGACACTGTGCTGGTGAAAATGCAGTAAAGAAAAAAAGGAGGTTGACAAGTGCATAACGGGGTTGGATGTCAGAGAGTGATAAGAAAGTGTGCAATGAGGATGCTCAGCTACAGGAGTAGTTTCAGTACAGTAACTCAAGTCAATTGCTAGACAAACAACAATTTACTCACCAACCAGTGCTGAAGCAATGTAAATCTGGACAAAGAAGGTGTTTAGGGATATGATGATAGTGTCAAGAGGGCTTAAGTATCTAGTGTTTTATGTGCAGTTCTGATGCAACAAGGAGTACGAATATGTCTTGCTTAGCCCTTGTACCAGAGCTTATTTGCTGCGCTTTAGATCTCTTGTTTGAGATCTGTTTTTCTCCTCACCCCATCTTCCCCATCTTTCAGTAGCATCTCCTGGCTAGGCACCCAATTCTACTGTAGACATGTACACTAATGTGTAATTTGGTACAATCTACAACATTATTTGCTCTCTGACCAAGAATCACCACTTTGTGGAGTCATTGATGACAAGACTTTGCAAGCCATGATTTCTTGGAGCATGGAAATCTTGTGGTGCATCAGCAGTGAGTACTGCAACTGATTGTTGACACAAACATCAGCTGCTATCCTGAGCAAGAGTTACCAACTGAACACAGCCTGTGGAAGTTTTGATGAGTATGAGGCAGTTCATACATCAACAGGACACATCTAACCTTTCCTGCAAGTTGACTCACAACAAGACATTTCTAATTTGTACAGTTTAGAGTATGTAAGCTATGTTTTGATGAGGTGCATCAGCAGTGAGTTCTCATCAGTTCTACAACCAGTTTTATCATCATGAGCTGAAACAGCACAAGATCAATGACAACATAAATAAAGGCCTGTTGCTACTGTTGCTGACTACCTTTTGTTAAGTTATGCTTGCTTTGCTTACAACCAACCTATACATTGTATAACAGTTACTGTGCCCTAGATCAGTTGCTTATCATGCACGTCGTCAAAAGAAGTGCACTGACTAAAGCCATCATCATGACCAGATCACTTGTCAAGGCTTCTCCAGGAACAAAGTTGGTAGAATTGTTTCTGGATGACAAAGTCACTTGTCCAATTGACTATCCTAGCTATATGACTTATTTAGGTTGATATCAGTAACATCATCACACATCAAGACAGCTATTCTAGACAAAATCACCTAGTCACGCTGCTATGAGTAGTGGCGTTACCTATTTCATCCAACCTTAAGGACTGTACTTGCTGCTTGCCGGCCCTGCTAACACTGGTAAGAATCAACTCCAAAACATGTCAAATGTGTCCTGTTGATGTCTGAACTGCCTCATCCTCATTGGAACTGCCACAGACTGTGTCTGATGGTAATTGTGCTCAGACAGCAAGTAACGTTTGTGGAACTGTGTGGATCAATGGTTGCAGTGCCTGCTGCTGATGCAACAAAAAAAGTTCACACTGCCAAGATATAAAAGTTGGAAATTTCTTATTGAGATCAACTTTTATAAAAGGTTACATGTGTCCTGTTGATGTCTGAACTGCCTCATCTTCATTGGAACTGCCACAGACTGTGTTCTAATGGTAACTTGTGCTCAGACAGCAACTAGGATTTGTGGGATGTGGCTGAACAATGAGCTGCAGTGCTCACTGCTGATGCAACCAAACAAAACTATGTGCCTCCAAGATATAGGAGTTGGAAAAATCTTGTCAGAATTAGCTCCCAACATGCTGATTCTTGCTCAGAAGGCAAATAATAGTGTTTGCAAGGCTGCCAAGTGGCAAGTACAATTCCTCAAGATTATATGAAATATCACTTTCTGAGCCAGGATTGTAAGTGAACATGCTGCTGGTAGCAGCTTGACTGAGTGATTCTGTTGTGAATGGCTTCTTTGAGGAGTAATGTATAGTAAGTAGTAATTTGGTGGTTTGTCCTCACAGGAGCACACAATCATTCAGGAAAGCAGGTGGACTGTGCTGTATTGTTTAAAGTGCAAAAACGAGTGTGAGTACAGAATTAGAACAATCTTGTGTAGAGCATAGAGATAAAGGTTGTTTGATGCATGCCTTCTTTGTAATGGTGTTGAACTACATTAACTTATCTAGATACAATTCATGTAGACTGCAGGAGCAGGATTACAAGTGATTATCTTACTGATAGCACATTGAATAAGTCAGGTAGCCTGTAATAGTTACTTGAGCCAGTGACTTTGATACAAAAAGAACCTCAGTAAACAGCTTTGTTCCTGGTGAGAACCTTCCCAAGTAATTCGGCCACAAATATTGACTTTAGTAAGGGCATTTTCTATTGGTAACACCTTTAATGAGCATCTGGATCTGGGATGAAGTGACTGTACCACAATTGATAAGTTTGGTTGTGGGAAAAGGAGCCATACATTTATAAAGATAGTCACCAATGGTAGCAAGGGGATTCATATATCTAATTATTAATCTTGATCTTGTGCAGTGTTCACTGCTGATGCCAAAAAATTACTGGCTTCAAGAATGAAGGGCTTGAGGGTGTCTCACTCCCAGAACATGTTACATGTGTCCTGTTGATGTCTGCACTGCCTCACCCCCATTGGAGCTGCCACAGGCTGGGTTCTAATTGTGACTCCTGCTTATAGAGCCACTAGTGGTTGTGAAACTGTGTGAAGGAATCAAAAACAGTGCTCTATGGTGATGCAACTATGTCCTGTTGATGTCTGACTGCATCAGCCCCACTAGAACTGCTACAGGCTGTGTTCTGATTGTAACTCCTGTCTATGGAGCAACTGGTGGTTGTGAAAATGTACAGAAGAATCAAAGGCAGTGCTCTATGGTGATGCAACCGTGTTCTGTTGATGTCTGAACTGCAGCAGCCCCATTAGAACTGCCACGGCTATGGTTTGATTTTAACTTCTCCTTAGAGAGCAACTAATGGTTGTAAAACTTTGTGCAACAATCCAATGCAGTGCTTACTGTGTTTGACTATATTAATTAGACGCTTAACGCACTAGCGCCGTAGTTACCGTATATATAAGACTTACTCTGATCAATGCAACAACACGCACTCTTGGTACCCAACTCCCACTGAGTGATCCCTCTCAGTCTTGCTCTCTCAATGCTCTCCACTACTTTCATAGCCTTCTAACAGGTTATGAGCCCCGGATAAGCTCTTTACCTCACTCATACTACTCTCTGCACTCACTGTCCACCAGTTGATGAGCTCTGATCCTGCTGATCAGTCTCAACCTCGTTGCTCTACGAGTGAACGAAAACAAACCGACTTTCTTCAGGGCACCATCCCTTGTACCACATGCAGGAGACGTACCCCTGTCTTCACTCCTACTCCAACTCCTCCTCCTGCTCATACTCCTCCTCAACAAACTACAATGTCTTCTGCTTCTCGAGCTGGTACTCCAGGTCCTGCACCTTCTGATCACGCCCCCAACGTCCCTACTACCTCAGCTGTTGTCGACTAACCAACTGCCCGCATCACAGCATCACAACGAGTCTCAGCACCCCCTCAGATTGCCAACGCACGCCATTTGACACGCTCCACGACAACTTCGCACGTTGTCACCCTACTAAACTATTGTCAGACAATAGCAACAATGCTATGGACGACGACAAGGCGCACAAAAGGCAACGGGGCAAACTGCCCAGAGCCTATTGCGCACTGTCCCCCTTGCTATCTGGCCCTACTGACTCCGCACGAGCAATGTCGTCCCTCCTTTCTGTGCCTCCAAAACACGACGTGGAGTATACTATGTCACTTAGCGACGTTCACAAAGCCTTCGCAGATGTTGGCAAACTTACGGGTCCTGACACCTGGCCGATATGGAAGTTCTGCGTCGATACTGCGATGTCAACTATCGTCAATTTCTACAGCTACAGGGGTGGTCTTACCATTCCTCAAGAGGTCCAACGGGCCATCTTCAATGTCTGTTAAGACCGACTATTGTCAAGGGACAAGTTGTCAGGTCAGAACCCCTTGGTGTAGCTACACTCAAGGTCTGATGATGGTCTAGGCCGCGCGGTCGCTGTCAAGCACAGTGGCAGACAGATGATGGTTCGATAGAAGGAATATTTATACGAAGTGGATAGACTGAGGTTCTAGCCCATGTCTAACGGCTATTTATACATGTTGACCTAACTACTCTTGGACTAGTCCGAGGTAGTGGTAGCAAATTGGAGAAACAGAAAGGAAGAACAATACACAGAGAACAGCCACTACTCTGGAAAACCAATGAGAGAAAAGACCGTCAAGGTGCGGAAACAAGGAACAATAGAAAGGGGAAACATGAGGCAGAGATCAATAGAGAAGGGGTTGAACCCAAAACAGGGGATAGACGGAGTTGGATCCGAAACAGGGGATAGACGGGGTTGGACCCGATGGAGTGGTAACAGAGGTATGGAAAGGCCGAGGGTTGAACCAAAGCAATGGTAACCAATCAGAGTTAGGTCCGAGGTTTGAATGGACATCAGAAGGTAATTGATAACATAATAGTCCGTGTTGAACGGAGGCAATGTGGATCAGGGAATGATGGAGGAAAGACAAGTTGGATTGTTAAGGCAATTGTAAAGAAGATAACTGGTTATCAAGGTAATCAAAGAAGTGAAGAAAAATAATAGGGTGTGAAGACCGTTTGTAACAACGTCCTGGCTGGACACATTGCGGACTCTGTGATGGCAAACTATCTCAACGAGACCGCGCCTCACAGACTGATGGAGAAACTCTCTGAATGTTTCAAGCCAACTTCTACTATGTTGGACGCAAACAAAATCTTCCAACTTTTCTCCCTCTGCCGTCCTGTCCACGAAATGGACAAACTAGTCGATGACGTGCACAACTTGTACTTGAAGATTCTTTCCAAGGAGATTGAATTCCCTCAGCACATTTTCTACTCCACCCTTGTCGGCATCATTCCCCCCGCCTATGCGCATACTTGCGCTAGCTACGAGGCTGGTGTGCATTCTTGTACTCCTGTTGGCGAGAAATACGACTACAACCCCATCTTGCTGAGTGTTGAGCTTCACCGCAACTTCCATAGTTGGCCACTTGCTCACCCACTTGACCGCTCTCGGTCTAAGGGTTTGTTAACCCTTGTCCCTCGCGATAGGCCCGCTGGTGGTTCTTCTGCCACGTCGCCAGCAGTCGACAAACGTGTCGAACGTCCGGCAAAAGCCACTTCCTCCACTCGCGCGGCTGCTGCTCCTTACTCTAAGGAGAATTCCGTTTGTGACACTTCGAAGATGAAGTGTTACAACTGTAACAAGACAGGCCACACAACGTCTACTTGCTCTTTGCCCTGGACAGAGAAGTCCAATGAGGCGATGAAGAGGAAGGGTAGTACCCGGAAGTCTGTTGCTGCTGGTGCCAAGGGCAAAGCTGCCACTGCCACTGCTGTTGTTGCCACTCCCGCTGTTGCTGGTCTGTCAACCACTACTCCTCGTCGCAACCAGAGCGCGTGGGTGTCGGCTCTCTCTGAGTCCGACATCACTATGCACGTAAGTACTTCGCTTACTACTACCACTTTTCCTACTTTACTTCCACTGTATGCGACTTCGTCGACAGACGAGTCGATACACATTCTTGATACTGGCGCGACTATACACTGTATGCCATATTGAGACTTACTTCTCAATTTTTACTCCGTACCAACTATCATACTGACTGTTGCCAACTCAGAACAACTAGTTTTGAAACTCGCTGGTGACATGGTACTCGAGGTGGAACAGGAAAGTGGTAAGCTTACTGAACTCTTGCTGAAGAACGTCTACTTCAACTCAACTCTACCTTTTACTTTAATCAGTGTTGGAAAACTTGACTCTGATTATCGGTTTACGTTCTATCATGGACTTTGTACTATATACGACTCAAACTCGACTTGTGTGGCTGTAGTTAGAAAATCAAATGATTTATACACGCTATCATCAACTCGAGTGACTTTCTTAGCAAGCGTGCATAGAACTGGCATTACTTTACTTGAACTTCATAAAAAACTCGGTCATCTCAGTGACTTCATGATCAAGAAACTACTTCAAACTTCGTCAATTATTACTGATCATATAACTGACCATACTGAAACTCCGTGCAAGGACTGTTTACTTAACAATATTCATTGCAATACTGTACCCAAACTTTGTTCCTCATTATTAGCTGAAGCTTTTGGAGATCACTTCCATATTGACATCTTTGGGCCTCTACCCACAGTGTCGATTACTGGTAAACACAAATACTGGTTGACTATTGTCAACAATGCTACTAGATGGTTAGTACTTGCACCACTAGTTACTAAAGATGACGCCTATACTCAATGGGTCATTTTCTCTACTGAACTTTTGACGCAATATGGTATTCGTGTCAAGATACTTCAAGCCAATAACGACGGTGTCTTTACCAGTAAAGCTATGCCTGCTTACTTTAAAACTCAAGGAACTATACTACGTCTTACTGTACACGATACTCCTCAGCAAAACGGTGTAGCTGAGCGTGTACATTAAACTATATGAACTTGATTCGAGTAAACCTGCATACTGCATCTTTACCAAATTGACTATGGTGGTATGCTGCATTATACGCGATGTATGTGTAAAATCGTTCTCCTTGTACTATAATTAACTACAAAACTCCTTACTTGAAGCGATATGGCACAGATGCTAACCTTGATGGAGTTCAAGTCTTTGGTCAGCCGTGCATTGTATACGACGGATATTGCACAAATGGACTAGCATCTAAGGGTAAAAGGGCAGTCTGGATAGGCTTCGCTGAACACTATAAGGGTCACTATGTTTCCTTCGGACAACGTGTCAGAGTTGAACATAACTTGCAATTTGTTGACTCTACGATACAAATTGAAGGGGAGAAAGAACCAAATGTCAAAAAACTTACTACTGAAAAACAACTTGAACTTGAGGACAACCCTCACATAGAACCAATGGAAATCGACGAGCCTGACCCTACTGTTCCAAGGCATTCCAACAGAACTCCTCAACTATCGCGTAAAGCTCGTGGTCTAAACTACGACAAAGTAGACACTAACCTTGCTTTCTGCTTAACTGAGTTTAACGCTTACTATGCTGAGGACGTCGGTGAGCCGGTCACTTTCAAAGACGTACTTAATCACCCTCTCAAAGACAATTGGTTTAAGTCTATGCAATTTGAGGTTGATAAACTAGAACAACTCGGCACTTGGGAATACTGTATCCCGCCGCTAAATGCCAACATTACTGGTTACCGTTTTGTCTACAGGACTAAGTACAAACATGGCAAAGTTACTAAACTCAAGTCAAGACTTGTTGCACAAGGATACTCTCAGCGTGATGGTATTGATTACTATGCAAACGACTTGTTTGCTCCAGTTGCGCGCATGAGTTCTATGCGGCTCATACTTACACTTGTGGCTTCACTACACTTCGAGATTAACCAACTTGATGTTAAGTCTGCTTACTTATATGGTAAAATTAACGATGATGAAGATCTTTATCTTTGTCCGCCGCCTGGCAACTTACTGCCCAACTTGCCTAAGGGCTGGGTACTTAAACTACGCAAAACTATCTATGGCCTTAAACAAGCCGGACGTTGCTGGTACAAGGTACTATGTGATATACTTTTCCAACTTGGACTCAAGCGTTCAGACTACAATAACGCTGTCTTCTACCTTTACAGTGGAGACAAACTAATACTTATACTCGCTGTTCATGTTGACAATATTACTCTCTGTACTATTACTTCTGTTGTTGCTGAACAATTTGAGATAGCACTTAGACAACATGTCGAGGTAACAAACGGTGGCAGTATCCACTGGATGCTTGGCATGGTAATCAATTACGACAAAGCCTCTGGTGTTATCAAGCTTCGTCAACGCGATTATATCCAAACTATACTTAAACAAAACAACTTTGACCACAATCATACACGCTGTACGCCTATGCTACACGAGCACAGCTTAGCCCCCCCTGACTCAAAAGAACCTCGTCAGCACCCTGACGCTATTAAACAATACATGTCTTTAGTCGGTGGTTTACAATATGTTGCTGACTGTACTCGACCAGACGTTGCATACTGCACTGGTCAACTTGCACGATACTTAGCTGACCCTTCTAAGGAACACTTTGCTGCAGCTAAACAGTGTTACCTATACTTGAAGGGAACGTGCGATTACTGGCTTGTCCTAGGAAACCAAGCAACTACTACTAATACTTCACTTGTCAGATACGCTGATTCTGACGGTATGACTACATACGGCAATAAACCAATAATGGGCTACACCTTTACATACAATGACTCGCTTATCTCTCGGTCAAGTAAGCGTGGTTTACTAGTAACACTATCGGTCACCGAAGCCGAATTATATGCCTTAGCGCATGCGTCAACTGAGGCTATATATCTAAAAGCACTCATTGACAAACTACTGAACTTTACTATGGATCCTGTAAAAATGTATACTGACAGTGCATCAACTATTGCCATTGTTAGCTCACCCGACGAGCAACATTCGCAACAAACCAAACACTTTGAAATTTGTAAGAATTTCATCAGCGATCGTGTAGTCAAGAAGTATATAACTATTCATCACATATCTTCTAACAATCAACAAGCTGATACACTTACTAAAGCACTACCTCTCGGAAAACTCAAGCACTTCGATGAACTACTTCATATTCGTGCTTGAAGGGGAGTGTTCGACTATATTAATTAGACACTTAACGCACTAACGCCGTAGTTACCGTATATATAAGACTTACTCTGATCAATGCAACGACACGCACTTTTGATCCCCAACTCCCACTGTGTGATCCCTCTCAGTCTTGCTCTCTCAACGCTCTCCACTACTTTCATAGCCTTCTAACATGCTGCTGATGCAACCATGCACTGTTGATGTCTGAACTGTGTCACCACCATTGGAACTGCCACAGGCTGTGTTCTGATTGTAACTCCTGCTTAGAGAACAACTAACAGTTGTGAAACCTTATGAAACAATCAGATACAGTACTCACTACTAATGTAGCCACATATCAACATTTTCCAAGAATGTAGAGCTTGAGACTTTGTAGTAAGCTTTCAAAGTGCTGGTAATTCTTGCTCAGAGCCAATACTATGTGTGGCATGTCTTCTGATTGTATTCCTTCTTCAGAGAGCAAACAATGTCTGTAGATTGCTGCACATGTACCTGACCAGAATTTGACACACTGCAGGCAAAGGCTGATTTCACATGGCGTGAAATTATTGTGAGAGTTATTTGAGATGTTAAAAATCCCGTGAATATCTGCTTATGTTTGGTAGGTTACATTGATATACAATCAAAGACATTTCTGTGAATTTTCTACAAATTTTTAAGCCTATCTACTGGCAGCCTTTCCGCACTCCAAAAATCTGTGTCAATATTGATTTTTTGGGCAGATTTCCGACCAACCTAAAATTGTAAAGACAAATAGATTTCCCATGTGTGTCGGGTGATGGCAAACATAACGTGGCAAACAACTTTCCAGAACTTTTCAGTAGCACATCGCCGGAAATTCTACCTGCCCTTTCCTTTTCTGGATTTTTTCATGCCCTTTTCCAAATCCGTGGAAGGCATCTTTTCCACTTGATTTTCCAAGCCTTGAAAGGTAAACTTCCTTTCATTTTTTTTCTGATTTAACTACCACTTAAAAAACATAAATTCCTGCCCCTGAAAAGGCACAGAATTTGTATAGCATTATTTTGTATTCTCAAACATTAAGAAACAATTTCAAGCCCAAAATTGCTTATGGATTATCTGCTGATAGTTAACATTTGAGTGGGTAATCATGCAAATTTCAAGGTGTGTGAAATCGGTGTTTGCCCCTAGTGACATCATTTGCCAGCAGGAGTGGAGTTTGAATCTGAGTCTGGATGACATTTTTCAGTAGACTGGCCATAACTTGCTCAATTCCACTTCAATTCACAAAATGTTTGTACCAGGATGTTGCCACAAGATAGGGCAATCTACTGGTGTACTATATGTACAGCTGTGTTCCAATATGCGGTCTGTAAAAATTAAAAACTGCATTTTAATTGCAAAAGTGATCTGATACAAAATTATAAAGAGCTGATAACAAGGCCAGTGTGATGCCATCAGCTGTATTCATTGTTTTGTTATTGACACTGTGACTGTCTGTATTCTGCCATCAAATTCCCACACTTTGCGGGACAAAAAGGTCACATCTGAAAAGGCATCAATGTGCTGGAGCACACTGGAACAATTCTTCTTCATTCTTCAGGAATTGTAACAAAACCGTGACCAGTTGGATCAGATCCATCAGGATCACAAGCAACACCTTAAAGGCACCTTCTGGACCTCCCTTACCCCCTACCAACAAGACATCCTCCTCAAAACTCATCTCCAAGCACCGCACATTGCACGTTCACAATTCCCACCTCCTTCCTCAGAATAAGCATCTTTTCTCTTTGTCTTTCCAAACTCCTTTTCTTTCCTATCTCAATTTCTCCTTTGTCCATGGCAGCACCTTTGTTCATTTCCTTTACAATTATTCTCATCTTTCCACCTTCAACAATTCTCCCACCACCAATGATGCACCTGGTAGTCTCGCACATTTTCCTAACCTTTTATTCTTGTCTATGGCAGTCATAATGGAGTTTTTCTGACACGTCATGGAGTTGTATGAAGATGACAAGGTGTACACTATCCAAGTCAACACCAGGGATTTCACACGTATCCAAACGTACCAAAGTCTGAGGTGCCTTAGGGCCTTTTGTCAAATGGCACACCTTCTGCTTGTCCGGGAGTATCCCAACCATGACAGCTTCATTGATCAATGGTTTGAGATTCCTGACCCCATTAACCATGCTCGTACATTCACATTGTTGTCAATCATTGAATATACCACCATGCCAGGAGATCAACCTGACTGGGCCAACACCACCATTCAGAATGTCACCCAGACGTTTCTCATGGTTTACCGCCAACAATTCCCCCCTATTTGGCAATTGAGCAGATGAATTGGACTGTGAAGGGCCATGGGTACGGGCAGGACGAGATCAAGAATGTCTTTGCGCTGTGAAGATCACTACGCCACGTCTTCCAATCCAGATAGCCGCCACTGAGTGAATGATTCAGAAACTTGTTGCCTCCCAGGACCAATGGGTACCACGATACCGCTTCCATCTTATGCATGACTCGAGCAACTTTGAAAGGACCAGGATCTTTGTCTTTACACTACAGTCATACAACGCAAAGTGGCATCTATGTCACGACCATGCACACTTTTCAAGTGCATGTGACAGACCGGTCACATGATCATAGAAGGTGCTGGAACATTGTAGAACATCGCACCATAGCACACCATACGTTCCCACGGCAGTGTTAGGAGTACAGACCCAGTACCAGGGGTCCTTGTCTGAGATGTATATAAACCTACCCTGTAGCTCCCTAAAGACCTCAGATTCTACCTCCTGGTCTTTAGGTGACGTCCACCTTGTACCTAGTCCTTCACAGTACTAATATAACCTGGTCTTTAGCTCATTGTCAGCTGATCCCTCGTCGTCGTGTCTCCACTCCTCCTCATCACCTATATTCCTGTTGTCATCGTCCACGTGAGTTCGCTCGTCGTTCCTCCCCCCCCCTTGTCGTCACTCCCTCGCTCTTCATAGAGTTGGGTTGTGTTCCTGACATTAGGTAGAATCTCTGTACGCTCGCCTGGACGTCGCGCAATCGCACACATCCTTTTCCCCAAAGTTTTAAAAAGTTTAGTCCCCCCGGTTTACCAGTACGTTGTATTGGCCCGGACCTTTGACCTTACATCTCACTTCGTGGTTGTAGTGCCTAAGGACATACGCATTCGTCGCCGCGTACCCGAGTCCTTCTTCGAAGCTCGCCGAGAACTACGTGAGCAAGGTTGTCCTCGTCTCTATACAGAGAAAGACCTTGAAGCTATCGTCTTCTACGTCTCACGTCGTCCCCACTATCACCCTCTCGGCACCCGACTCCCAGCCTTTGACCACGAAAAGTTTGCTCGTGACAACGAGTCTTTTAAGGAACATGCACGCATGGAGCGCACACAAACACTCTCCGACCGCATTGAGAAACCATCTCTCAAGGATCGTATCGCTCGGGCACCTGCATCCCTTCGACCGGACGCGCAAAAACCTGTAACGCTCGACTTCCACAAATTCTCAATCAAGGATCAAGTCGGTATCCTCAAGCTGAAGATTGAAGCCACTACTAAACGCCTCAAGATCCTCATCGAACTTACTCGCGACCGCAACAACTCACAGGTCAAGTCAGTTTTGCTACTCAACGACAAGCTTCTGTACCTCACAGAGCATACGGAGGAAGTACTCTCCACCCGCACGCTGGCCCAGCTCAAAGCATTGAACTGGGGTCTGCAGTCAGTAGGACAGATCAACTTCACGCAATTACGCAAGAGGTTGACAGAAGTCACGAGTCGAGTTGCATTCGTAGCAGACGGAGGATATTTTGAGAAACTCCCTTTGTAGTAGATAGCAATCATTGAGTGCGATAATCATTTCCACGTCTTCGATCCCGACGATCTTCAGGATTGTCACGATAACGAAGAGGACCACGCATATATTGAAATCTGCGAACAACAGCCGTGTCCGAATCGAAATCAAAAGTTTGTAGTATCCCGTCATTTCAGAAAAGGACAACAATACTCTGGATACGTAGCTTGCGATAATAGTCAAATACCGTTGATTGTCGGAGTTCCTGAAGAAGTCGAAGTCAATACCAGTTTAGTTGTACCGGAAAACCCACCGGCTCCACCAGACAATACCCTCATTATTCCTGATCCCATCACTGCCCCTGAAACCGTTTCCCCCACTCCCACCGCAATGACAACACCCGCTGTTGATCCCGCCCTGGTTGCAGCCATTGTAGCTGCAGTCGCGCAAGCAATGCCCAGACCGCAGGTTACGGTCAACAACAATGATTCCAAGCCCGATAGATACAAGGGCGAACATGGTCGTGACCTGGAGCGTTTTCTGTCCCAGTGTGAGGCTTACTGGGTGACTGCCAGTATCACAGACGAGAAAACCAAGGTCCTGACGGCCATCTATTGTCTGTCGGAGAAAGCTGCCCAATGGGCAATACCAGTCACAGATCACATGGCTGACCACAACGGTGATTTGCCGGCCAATCTTGACACGTGGGCTAAGTTCAAAACTGAGCTCAAAAAGTACTTCAGCGATGCAACGCCCGAGGATACTGCCATTCGCGAACTGGAGAAGCTCTGTGGAGCTGAGAAGAAGGAAAAAAACGCGCGGGATGTCGGTACATACGTCACTGACTTCCAGTCATACGTGGGTCGCATCAACAGGTTGAGCGACAAAGACAAAGCGATCCGGTTCATCAAGGGTCTCCCTGAATACATCTATGGACGGCTGGCAACGGCCGAAGCACCTCCGGCCAATTACCAAGGCTGGATTGACAGGTCCCTGAAAATGGCAGCTGCATATGCCCGCATCAGGGAGACAACGGAAAAGAAAACTCCGTCTGTTCCCCCATCAACTACGTCGAGACCCACCCAGTCTCAGCCCAGGTTTACTTCGGTTCCCCGTCCTTCCAACGGTCCGGTTCCCATGGAGGTTGACGCCTCCAAAATGCAACAGGGTCGGCGGTGTTACAACTGCCAAGAGATTACCACCGACCCCAGTCACATTGCACGCACGTGTACCAAGCCCGCAGTCCCTCGTTCACCTCCTCGTGGACCACGTGTAGCCACTACGAATGGGGAGGCATCCTCTCCTCGGGCCGAAGAAAAGAAGCCTGAGAAGGAAGAAGCGTCAAACTCGTCGGGAGTATCAGAAGTGACACTCAAGGCCGTACTAGGAGAACTGGAGAAGTTGAGGGCGGAGAACGCCGACCTCAAAAAGAGATTGGAGGAGGGTTTTTGATTCGGGCCGTGATTCGAGCTGCGCAAGCACGTGCCCCACGTTTACCATGTACTAATAGATTTTCCATACTCGCGTCTGATGTATTAGAGACTGGTTCTGAATCGGAACATTTTCACGTACCCATCACAGTTTCAGGAGTGCGGAGATCTAAAGAAGTCGCAGCAATGATTGATAGTGGAGCCTCGACACTATTCATTCATAAACGGTTTGTTCGAGAGCATCGTATCAGAACCCGGAAATTGAAACAACCCATTCCGGTGTACAACATAGACGGAACCCCAAATCGAGACGGGGCTATTGACAAAGTTGCCATTCTCAATATGAGGATAGGGGACCACGAGGAGAGGACTATCTTCACGGTCACTGATATTGGACCCGAAGACGTAATTATAGGAATCGATTGGTTGCGGTATCATAACCCCACCATTGATTGGTACGAAGGCATCATCAGGATGGAAGGATGCCCTGATGCATGTAAACCCAGGCAACGGGTTGATGAGGCAAAGGAGGTTGCAGCTAAGAGAACAGCTGAGCCTAAACGGAGGAAGAGAACTCTGGGACTACGGAAAGTTGTGGAACAACTCCCGTACTTGCCGGTGGATACGGAGGATGCCGAAGAAGACACTGAGGAAACCACGGAAGGTTCAGGAAGTTTGGAGGAGGCCGAATCGCCGAAGTTACAGGCACAGGCCACTACTCAGCTCGGTGGAAAAGAAACTCCCCGACGCATTGTACGCACACGTCCGACACCTATGGTACAAGAAGGCGAACGCCTGTTCACTCTAGCGGGATATACATACTCTAGTGAACTAGCTGAGGTTGAGAACCGGGTTAAACCAGTCAAAACCTTTGAAGAGATGGTACCTGAACAATATCGTCAACATGCTCACATTTTCTCTGAAACGGAATCTCAACGACTTCCAGAACACAACTCATACGACCATGCAATTGAGTTAGTTCCGGAGGCAAAAGGATTCCATGCAAAGGTTTATCCGCTGTCACACCCTGAGCAAGAAGAGCTTGATAAGTTTATCCGAGAGAACCTAGAGAAAGGGTACATTTGACCGTCGAAATCCCCAATGGCGTCACCCTTCTTCTTTGTCAAGAAAAAGGACGGAAAATTACGCCCAGTACAGGATTACCAGAAGCTAAACGAAGTCACTATCAAAAACAGGTATCCATTGCCGTTGATCTCCGAACTCATGAATAGACTGCGAGGCGCTAGGTTCTTCACCAAGCTAGATGTCAGATGGGGATATAACAATGTCCGCATCAAAGAAGGTGATGAACACAAGGCAGCGTTTGTAACCAACCGTGGACTTTTCGAACCAACCGTCATGTTCTTCGGACTGACAAACTCTCCGGCTACGTTCCAGAATATGATGAATGATATTTTTGCCGACCTCATTGCCGAAGGCAAAGTCACGGTCTACTTAGACGATATCCTTATCTATTCCAAGGAGATATCCGAACACCGCGAAGTGGTACATGAAGTTCTGAGACGACTCAGGCAACATGACCTATTCTTGAAACCTGAGAAATGCGAGTTTGAGAGATCAGAAACGGAGTACCTTGGCGTCATCATTGGCCACAATCAGTTACGTATGGATCCTGTCAAAGTAAAGGCAGTGGCTGAATGGCCTGTACCGCATAACATTTCCGACATCCGCCGATTCCGTGGGTTTGCAAACTTCTACCGAAGGTTCATCAGGGACTTTGGGAAGATATGTAAACCCCTAGACCGTCTCACGGGTAAGGTCCCTTGGAAATGGGGTCCTGAAGAACAGTCAGCGTTCGATGAACTTTGCCGACGATTCGTGGAAACCCCAGTATTGGCAATGTGGAGTTTTGATAGACCCACACGTTTGGAAACGGATGCATCCGGATATGCAATGGGAGGGTATTGGAGCAACAAGCCGAAGACGGCACGTGGCATCCAGTAGCCTATCGATCTGAAGGCATGACTGAGACTGAACGGAACTATGAGATCTACGACCAAGAACTTATGGCAATTGTACAAGCCCTTGAAGACTGGCGTCATTATTTGGAAGGGCTACCAGAGAAATTCCCTATCTTCTCTGACCACAAGAATCTTGAGTACTGGAAGATAGCTCGCAACTTGACACGTCGTCAAGCGCATTGGTCATTGTTCCTTTCACGCTTCAGCTTTGAGATCGTTCCGAAGCCCGGAAAGTCAATGGGAAAGTCAGATTCTAAGTCCCGGCTGGGCCAACATGAGGTCAAGGACGAAGAAGACAATCTGTCACAAGTAGTCTTAGCGCCTGAGGTTTTCCGAGCTGCCGCTTCTCAACGTGGGCAAGCTAGTGTACAGCCAGACAGAGACCTGTTGAAACGTATCCGTGAATGTTCTCTTCGAGAAACCAAGGTGGCAGAAGCACTTGCCAAAGTCAAGAAACTCGGACCTCGCCTTCTTAGCCGGGGTCTCGAAGAGTGGAACGTTGAGAATGGACTGTTATTGTTCCGGGGAAAAGTTTATGTTCCTAAAGATGACGAAATCCGAAAGGAACTAGTTGGAGACATCACGACTACCCGCCGCTGGACATCCGGGCAGGTACAAAACGTTGGAACTACTCTCTCGGAACTACTGGTGGCCCAGCATGACAGCTTTGTCAATGACTATGTAGACACGTGTGATACCTGTCAAAGAACAAGACATACCCCGCCCCACCACGTGGTCCACTCAATCCACTAGATCCGCCCAATGCTCCATGGGAAAGCGTTACCACAGACTTCATTGTCAAGTTACCGCCATGTAAAGGATACGATTCTATCACAGTGTAGTTGATGGACAACAGCGCAGGTACATTGCTATCCATCACGAGAAAGCATGAAAACTCCCGAACACGTCAGGACTATATTGCAAACGTGTTTCGACTCCATGGTGTACCTCGCCAGATGATCTCAGACCGGGATCGGTATTCGCGTCCAAGTTTCTCCGTGCTATCTACGATGCACTCGGAGTAAAGTCGTCTATGTCCACTGCGTACCATCCTCAGACAGATGGTAAAACCGAACGTATGAATCAAGAAATAGAACAGTATCTCCGAGTGTTCTGTTCCTTTAGACAGGATGACTGGGTGGACTGGTTGCCAATTGCGGAGTTTGCGCTTAATAGCCGCTACACTCGTCCACCGGGAAGGCTCCTTTCGAACTGATCTATGGGTATCTACCGGAATTCCAGGTGCCTTTGAATCCAGTATCAAACGTTCCCGCAGCAGACAAACCCTTCGAGCACTCCGAGAAGCCCAAGAAGACGCAAAGCTGCACTACAGCTCACGGCGGAACGCATGAAACGATTCTACGATCACGGAGTTACAAAGGCCCCGCAGTTTAAAGTTGGTGATAAGGTTTATGTGGAACGCGAGAAGTATCCAAAGGAACAGCCGGTGGCAAAGCTAGCACCAAAACGAGATGGTCCCTATGAGATCTTAGAAAAGATTGGGGATTTGAACTACCGGGTTAAGCTTACTATCCGGGACAAGTGCCACCCAGTGTTCCATGTGGATAGGTTGCGACCAGCCAAGACGGCAAGTTTGGTCCCTAATCGGGAATTTCCTGAACCTGAACCAATTGTGGTAGACGAAGAAGAGGAGTACGAGGTAGAACAGATTCTTGATTCAAGGATCTTTGGTCGAAAGAAGGAATTCCAGTATCGCGTCAAGTGGAAAGGATACCCAGATTCAGAAAACTCCTGGGAACCCGCAACCAACGTTACTCATGCTGATGAAGCAGTTAAAGACTTCCACAGACGGCACCCAGGAGCTCCACAACCAATCGCTGCATCTCTATTCTTGGCGATGAATTTTTGACCAATCAACGAGAATTTTGAGGAACTACCTTCCGAAACTCTACGACGCGTATCCTTGTGGGAAGACGGAAAAGACTCAACTCCTGCCTTCCGGAGAAAAGGCCTTTAGGAGGGGGGTAATGTCACGACCATGCACACTTTTCAAGTGCATGTGACAGACCGGTCACATGATCATAGAAGGTGCTGGAACATTGTAGAACATCGCACCATAGCACACCATACGTTCCCACGGCAGTGTTAGGAGTACAGACCCAGTACCAGGGGTCCTTGTCTGAGATGTATATAAACCTACCCTGTAGCTCCCTAAAGACCTCAGATTCTACCTCCTGGTCTTTAGGTGACGTCCACCTTGTACCTAGTCCTTCACAGTACTAATATAACCTGGTCTTTAGCTCATTGTCAGCTGATCCCTCGTCGTCGTGTCTCCACTCCTCCTCATCACCTATATTCCTGTCGTCATTGTCTACGCGATTTCGCTCGTCGTTCCTCCCCCCCCTTGTCGTCACTCCCTCGCTCTTCATAGAGTTGGGTTGTGTTCCTGACAATCTATCAATGCCCAGGCAAACACTCATTACCACTGCATCCCACGCCCTTCTCTTGTTTGTTCCAGGACAGAGAATGTGCCACAGGTTGAATGTCCTTGTCAACAACATCGCATGACACCACCTACTCCCACACCGCCTCCTATACCATCAGCTCCTACGCCTTCCAACCCGCCATTGACAAGGCTAAGGGCTGTGCCTGCCCTTGTCAAAGACAACGACACTACGCCAGAGTCTCCTCCTTCATCTTTGACTCCAATCAGTGATGACAATGCAACACTTGCAGACAATGAGTCTTAAAGGGGAGGTAATGTTACAAACAGTCATCACACCCTATCAGTTTTCTTCACTTCTTTGATCATCCTGTTGACTAGTTGTCTACTTTACATTTGCCTTGATCATCCAGCTCGCCTCTCCTCCCTTGTTCCATGATCCTCATTGCCTCTGTTCAACACAGACTATTACGTCATCAGTTCCCTTCTTGTTTCCATTCAAACCTTGGACATAACTCCAATTGATTACTGTTGCCTTGGTTCCACCCTCAGCCTTTCCATACCTCTGTTACCGTTCCATTGGGTCCAACCCCGTCTATCCCCTGTTTTGGGCTCAGCCCCTTTTCTATTGTTCCTTGGCTCATGGTCTATCTTTCTATTGCTGCTTGTTCCCATGCATTGACAGTCTTTTCCCTACTGGCTTGCCGAAGTAGCTATTGTTCTCTGTCTATTGTTCTTTCTTTCCATTCCTATGATTGGTTACCAGTACGTCAGACTGGTCCAGAAGTAGTTGGGCCAACATGAATAAATAGCCAATAGACATGGGGCTAGAACCTCAGTCTATCCACTTTGTATCAATATTCCTTCTATCAATCCATCATCTGTCTGCCATTGTGCTTGACAGCGACCGCACGGCCTAGACCATCATTCAACCTTGTGTGTAGTTACATCAAGGTACACTGAGTCATGCACTCAGTAATACAGTAGAACAGCTGAAGTAGACATGTATGGTGGTCACTTACATAAGTAGATACAGACATGTATATAAGCAGAGCTGCTGAAGCAGCAATAATAATAAGACTCATCTTTGAAGCTTAACAGCCTCTACCCCTCACACACAACTTCCACTTTGTTACGTACATATTGAGTAAATGACTCATGCTAGTACTTGGCCTCCAACGTACACTTTAGGTGTCCTCTGGAGTTGTACTACATGCTTTCCATGTCATCTCCTATGCTACTAGAACACAGGCGTACATATATGTGCAGTTCTTCTATAGTGCTATGTGCTACTTAGTCTACATAACCCATATCTGTACATCTCAGCTTATATGATGATTACCACTACAATTACTGTATATGGCTGCATGATTTCCTTCTCAAGACTGTGGGAACTCTGCTACCTTGAAACAACCTTGAAACAAGGCATGGGGAACTACATTATAATATATAGTCTTATAACACACCGTTGCCTATATGAAACTGTAGTATTAGCAAGCAAAATTGTGCATTACCAATCCTTACTCATACGACCTTACTGTAGCATTAGTAATTTAGCTACAGACAGGTATATATACCACTCCTAGTGAGCAGAAGAAGAATAAGACACTTACTACTACAGTGATTGACTCTTCAGCCATCCCCTGCACTCATACCTTTCAAACACTGAGGATCAGTCAAGCAAAGGTGCCTGAAGATGCAACTTTGGATTATCACTCATGAATTACATCACGCATACAGAACAAGCATCATATCGCGTATCACCATGTTGGCCTCTCCTTCAATCGAGATTGTTGATGCTGAGAGCCTCAGAATCAAAGAAGCGCGCGAACATCTTAACGAGAGGGTCAATCTGGTCCTCCGAGTCTGCCCTGGCAGTTCCAATAGGCGGAAGACTGCTCAGCGGGAGTGTATTGCATGGATCAAGTTGGCCAAGCTCTCGGTGGATTCATCGCGACGACCCACGCTGCCGTCACTGCCGCCACTGCTGCCGCCGTCACTGCCGCCACTGCTGCCGCCGCCACTGCCACCACTGCTGCTGCCGCCGCCACTGCCACTGCCGTGACTGCCGCCACTGCTGCCGCCGCCACTGCCGCCACTGCTGCCGCCGCCACTGCCACCACTGCTGCTGCCGCCGCCACTGCCACTGCCGTGACTGCCGCCACTGCTGCCGCCGCCGCTTTCGTCATCTCCGTGACTGCTTCTACCGCCGCCGCTTTCGTCATTTCCATTGCCATGACTGCTGCTGCTGCTGCTGCCGCTGCCTCCGCTTTCGTCGCTTCCGTGACTGCTGCTGCCGCTGCACAGAGATAAAACTTTAACATCACGTGGCAACATCGATTTAAGTCGACTTACGCTAGAGCTTCAGGATTTTCGCCTGTCACCTCCTTACGGACCCATTCCCTGCGAAGAGCAGACTGAATATTACGCAAATCATTGGTGAACAAAATCGGCTCACCCTGCTTCCTTAACTACCGGAACGGCTATCATAGCGGTCATACCACCATTAACAACGATGCCGACTTTTTCCAATGTGCTGATACCCTGCTCTCTTTTGCGATGTGATGTTGGTGCGCTGGTGCAGAAAGCAGACTGAATATTGCATGCAAGATTGGTTAGCAGAGTCGACTCACGGCGTTTTGCCACCGTACATGCGTGGCAGGGGCATTCCCGTAGCTGACAGGGCGGCGCTATCGTCAACATCGTTCCGAAAAGCAGCCACGGTTGAAGGGGCGGCGGCACGAGAGGGGATGGGTGCAGATAAAGTAGTACCAATAGTAGCAAGTAACGCGAGAGCGATGGTGGTAGAGCGCATGATGAAGGATAACCAAGGGATAGCAAGGTATGAGACGTTATTGATTTGAGTGTGGACGTTGCAAAACAAGAGTGAGATATGAGAGACAATGAAGCTACAGGACGTGTCAGAAGGAGTGTTTAGAATGACACAGAAGTGACGATACGCACCAACCAGTGCTAGATTGCGTGAGTTGGCTGGAACGAAGAAAGAAAGGTAGATTCTTAGAAGAGAAGGAACTCGCAGAGCTGGGGGCGGAAGTGCTGGCTCAGCGGTATTTATGGTGAAGCATGAGACACTGCTCAGCTTCTTACCGTCCACAGCACCATGAAACGAGCACGGCAGCTGAGCAGGGGCACGGAGACGGTGTGTTGCACACTGCCTAGGGTGCATGTTTGAGATCAAGAACGATGATGCATCAAATAGGTGCCCACTTATCTTCGTCGCTTCAGGAACAGATGCTATATTTCCTATGTACTAGATGTCGATCAGAACAAAGTTGAGTAATGTAGACACAATTCTAGTCTTTGGGCGCTTTCTCTTTCAATTTGGGCTTACGCTGTCCGGACAGCAACGACTCGGAGTTGCATCGCATTTATTGGTCCAGACTCCAGGGTAGTCTCACCGAGGCAGAGTAGATGGGCGTTCAACGTTCAATGTTCAACCTTCGTGCCTCAGGATCTTTGTCTGACGTCCAGGGGCCGCTTGATGTGAGTTTCGAGTTTTATCTGTTTGATGCGGGGGGCTCTGCAGGAGGTTCCCAATTCGAGACGTTTTAAGGAGACGATGCACATCAGCCGCTGAAGCACTTGGTGAAACAAATGCAAACGAAAGGAAAGAGCCTGGGCTCGAGGAAACTCCAGTGGATTGCGGTCAAGTCCTGCCAGGCCTGAGACGGCTAGGATTAGGTGTTCGCATCACTGCGGGAGCTGGCGGGAGGTGGGAGGATAGTCTCTTTCCCGGACGTCAGGGGAGACATAGTCTCGTACCCAGACGTTTTGGGAATCCCGATTGGGACAGGGGATGGCGAGAAAAAAAGACAGCTCGCTCCCCCAACGTCTGGTGAACTTCGTAGTGGTTGGGTGTAGATCAATCGCACATGACCGAATCGAAGACAGAGCTACTCCAAGTTTCGGCTGAGTCACAGTAGGTCACAGGCTTAAGTGCCAGGAGTGCGAAGTGTAAACGAATAACACTTCGGTCAGTTTTCACGCTATTCACTCAAAACTGCAGAAGGCGGTGAACTCCTTCTCAAGCTCATGGAGGTCTCGATGCATCTTGTCGCGTTTTGCCTGTGCCAGCTTCTCAAGCCCAATGTACTTCCACTCATGACTCATCATCACGCCGAGCATATACGTAGTATCGTTCGCCTTTGCAGACAGTCTGCACGACGTAAAATAAATTAACATAAATTTTTAGGATTTACATCTGTGATACGACCGGTCGAAGGACAGCATACTAATGATAGCTACAATGGACTACCAAATCGTAAGCATACGAGCTCTAGTAGCAGAAAATATTGCTTACCGGTGCATGATATTTGTAGGTATTGCGTTGCAGCTGCAGAGGCGTCGACGACGCCGCATGCAGTAAGCTCCAGGTCACAGAAGCGACCCTCTGGTAATCCGCGGTGAGACCGTTGAGCTTAATGTTGAGCAGACTTTCGTCTGAAAGCTCTTCAGGAGGAGATAGCACTAGCGGCTTAAGGAGCCGCATCTCGCGGTTCATGCGCATGCAAACGTTCTCCTCGGCCCAGCGTTCCATCGTTGTTCGGGCAGCCTTGGTGCGAATGGCCTCGCCGTGTTTGCGCGGGGGCCAGTACCACTTCTCGAGAATCGAAGCCAGCATGTCGGTATGCATTAGTGAAGTACGAGCGTACCTTATCGTTGCGTCGTCGGCGTCGACATCGAGGTTCCAGCTCAGATAGTACAGGAAGTTTGGGAGATTCATCCCCTCGTCAGCCATGTAGTCAATGATCTTCCCCATTTTTGCAGCAATATCGCGGTGAGATACCGTCTTGAGGTACTTGCGCAGTGATTCGGTCCGTCCAAGAATGCCACGAGCACCCGCAGACAGTGCCGATTCGAGGTCCGTCAAGGTCGTCTACGGGCTCTCCATCGTAGCGTTTGTCGTCCTCGTCGTCAAGTTCCGGGTCGTTTTGGTGTGGCATTGTGGGCTCCTGTAGCCTGGGTAACGATTTGCGCTGAGATTTCGAGAGAGGGACAGACGGGGAAGTACAATTCGAGGCGTAGTGTACAGCGCAGAGCCAGTAACAATGGTAGATGCCCAATTATCGACACAAGAAAACTGTCCAGCCGAGTCACGTGCGATTGATCTACACCCGATCACTACGAAATGCACCAGACCCTCGGGGCCCGCGCGTGCTTTTTGATTTGCCATTTTCTTCCCAAAACAGCACACGCGCGCATCTGCCTTTTTAGGAACGCAGTGACTGGCCCCGAGAGGTCTGGGTACGAGACTAGGGGAGACATAGTCTCGTACCCAGACGTTTTGGGAATCCCGATTGGGACAGGGGATGGCGAGAAAAAAAGACAGCTCGCTCCCCGAACGTCTGGTGAACTTCGTAGTGATTGGGTGTAGATCATTCGCACATGACCGCATCGAAGGACAGAGCGACTCCAAGTTTCGACTGCGTCACGGTAGGTCACACATTGAAGCGCCCTCAGTGCGAGGTGTAAACGAATATAAATTTGATCAATTCTTGCGCTACCCACTCAACATTGCAGAAACACATTCCTATGCGCTATTTCTGCCTGTAGAAATTCTGACTAAGTAATATGACCGAGGGATGGTAAGCTATGCTCACTTTCGGCTCAAGTCACAGCCTGTGACATCCCATCACGTTCATTCTCGCGTCCGCGAGTGGGCGCTTTCAATATTACTGCATGCGACCTCCGCTTGCATCCTCTCGTTCTCGTTTATCTCTCATTCCCCTTGTCTTAGTCTTAAAATGTGTTAGAATACCAATATGAATACTCCTATATTTAAACCAGCAAAAGATCGAAATATCTCACGCAAAAAGTTCAAGAGGGAGGGACAAGCAAGGAGTGTGCAATTCACGTCGTACTATGGAGTAGCGTACAGAGCCAATAATTGTAAACGCCCAATCATTTGCGCAGAAATCCATCACGTGCAAATGATCTACACCCAATCTATACAAAATGCACCAGACCCTCGGGGCCCGCGCGTGCTTTTTGATTTGCCATTTTCTTCCCAAAACAGCACACGCGCGCATCTGCCTTTTTAGGAACGCAGTGACTGGCCCCGAGAGGTCTGGGTACGAGACTAACTTTGAGGTAGGTCTGACGTTTGGTCCATTTCGCCCTATTGGGTGTAGATCACCCCCCACGTGTCTCGACTTCTCGGACTTATCTACGGGCGTCTGGCTATAGATTAGATCCTCCTGTACTTCTTTCACTCATCGCAACGTTCAACCTTCGAGTTTTAACCTGCCGCTGTGTTCTATAAGGTTTCCGATCCATGTCTTTGATTCCGCACCATCGTCTTCATCATTCTGTCTTCCGTTTTGTTCTATACACGCTATCCGTTAAGTTCCTCCATTCTTTCTTATATATCTAGTTATCCATTTATGTCATTGACTATTTTAGTATGTTCCACCCCACACACACTCCGAGTACCCGCTTCACCATGTCATAATACCTCTTCCATTTTATTGCTATATTAGTTATTTCTGCTATCTCCAAAAACTATATAAACTCATGTATATTTGTTACTATTGATTTTATCCACTTTACTCGTTATCACTCGTGTGCGCTCGCTCTCCCCTCGCAAAACAATAGGTTATGAGCCCCGCGCTCTAAACTAAGCGCATCAATCTCTCGATAACTTCAAGCTCTATACTTGGACCCTTCACGGATCACGGCGACAATACGTCAGCATTACGCCCGTAGGCCATTTCTATAAAGATTATTCTTAGATCTTTTTATTAGATCACTATGTCTACTACTCCCACACCTGCCACCGTCGCTGCGGCAACTTCAAG
>JABYQR010000460.1:0-31838 GCA_022592445.1 Cytidiella melzeri | reverse complement strand
TGATCAAATTAAAGTTCATATTCTTTTGTGGGCTTTACCAACGTCATATGAAACCGCCATTTCTGCATACATTGGCACTGTTGCAAAACCCAAAGAAATTAAGTTTGACACGCTCATCCCCAAGATACTTGCGGAAGAGTTACGTCGAAAGGGTTCAAACAGTGAAAATGCGAATCGGATTACGCAGACCACGCGTTTACCGAAGGAAAAATGCAAGAAGTGTGGGCTTTCTAACCATACTACGAGTCAGCACTGGGATAAAGGCAAACCTAACCAGAACAAGTCTCGTGGTAATGGAAATAATCAGCAAGGATCTTCTACCAACAACAAGCAGGGTAACAAGGAGAATAAAGGAAAGAAAGGAGGACAACGAAAGAAGTCCAAAGGCAAAGGCAAAGACAAAGCGACTGTAAATAATCTTCAAGTAGATACCAAACCTGTCTTCGAGCACGATAATGAAATCATCAATGTTTCTCTGTATTCCACGTGTGAGACTGAAAGCGTTGAATGGCTCATCGACAGTGGTGCTACTAGTCACATTACCAATGAAATTGACGACTTTATCTCGTATCAACCAGCAACGTAGCAGGTACATGCTCTGTAGCAGGTAAAGATATGACTGTCAAAATATTGGGAAAAGGAACAGTCGTACTTGACACGATCCTTGTGAAAGATAAAATACATCGCACAACTTTGAACAATGTCCTCTATATACCAGATGCGACTACAAGATTCTTTTCTCCTTCTAGAGCACTGCAACAAGGATGCACCAGCAGTGTTACATCGAAAGGATGGACAATTTATAATGAAGGAAAAGAGATTATAAATGGTCAACCTGATCATGCCGGACTTTATTGGATTAAAGGACGTCTAGTCAGGAAGATAGACTCAATTAATAAAGTTAGTCGTAATGATTATACATTGTGGCATAATCGACTAGGACACCCAGGGAATAGATTGTCGAAAATCTTCACAAAGGAACAAAGGGATTAAAAGAAAAGATTCCTATTCCATCGACAATTTCTCCTTGTCACGGATGTCAAGTTGGAAAAGGAAAGAGACAACCATTTCCACCATCTATGTCGAGAGCTACAGAAGTCCTTGAATTAACTCATTCCGATCTCATTGAATATTCTACAACTTCTATTGATGGTTACAAATACGGTATGACTTGTCTTGATGATGCTTCTAGTCATGGGATGCTCTATTATCTCAAGCACAAAGATGAAGCGTTCACAAGATTCAAAGAATACAAGTCATGGGCCGAAAACCAAACAGGAAAGAAGATGAAGAAGTTCAGATGCGATGGTGGAACAGAGTTCATTAATAATGAGTTCAAGGATTATCTGAAGGAACACGGAATAGAATTACAAATGTCTGTTCCGTATACTCCACAACAAAATGGTAGAGCTGAGCAATGGCAACAGACCATAAAATATAAAGCCGAAGCATTGCGTCAGCAAGCTGGGTTATCAAATGGTTTCTGGAAGCTTACTTGCGAAGCAGCGGTATATTTAAATAACCGACTACCAATGTACGATTAAACTGGCAGACACCTATAGAGAGTTTTCTGGGTATAAAACCAGATATCTCAATGCTTCGTGTATTTGGATGTCGTGCATACGTCCATGTACCGATCAAGAGTCGTCAGAACAAGTTGTCACCAAAAGCAACTCCTATGATATTCGTTGGATATGAACCGGGTGTAAAGGGTTACCGGTTCTGGGATAAACAGCGAATCGTCATTGCTCGCGATGCAGTATTTGACGAGACTCATTTCCCGTATCGTAAAGATATTACTCCTTCCACACAACCTTTAGTCGGCGATAACAGTGATAATAACACTGTTCCTCCACACGATAATTTTTCACCTTTTGAAGAGAATGATGAACAAGGTCACCAAGATTCTGATGATGGAGATGATGATCATCCAGAGCACCAAGCACCTACTCATCCTTCTCGACAACAGCAGCAATTCCCTTCAGCTCCGGTTCTTGACAAAGAACCACAACCACAAATCAAACGAGGACCTAAGCCTAAACCACCTTTGCCACCACCTATCAACCAGAACAAACGTTCAACTGCTGGAAAAAATCCTAAACTTTCCATGCGGCCGGTGGATATGCAGAAAGCTTTAGAAAAGCAAGTGGCTAAGGACAAAAAGGAAGAACAAAATGAGCTTCGTTTGAGAGCTGAATGGAACTCGAGAACACGCGCGAGATCTCCGGTTGCAGGGCCATCCAGATTACGGATACCTTTGCGATCAGGAACATCATCACGTCAACCCTCGAGATCACCTTCCGTTGAACCGGGTCCAGAACATCAAACTCTATCAGGAGGCTTAACTGATGATGATGATTCTGCAGAAATAGATGACGAGACTCTTAATTCAATTACTGCTTATTCAATCAATGAATATCCACAGACGTGGAAGCAGGCAATGAAAAGAGATGATCGGGATCAATGGTTTGCTGCTGCACAAGACGAAATTGATTCTCAAATGAAGAATAAAACTTGGACGCTTGTACGACGACCAGACGCATCACGCAAAATTGTGAAATGCAAATGGGTCTTCACCATAAAGTCTGATGGTCGATATAAAGCGCGTCTTGTTGCAAAAGGATTCACCCAAGTTGAAGGAATTGATTATCAAGAAACTTTCTCACCAGTCGCACGTTTTGAATCCATACGCATGCTACTAGCTATAGCTGCACTCGAAGATTGGGAAATTGAGGCATTGGATGTGAAAACAGCTTTCCTTTACGGCGAACTGGATGAAGAAATCTATATGGAACAACCAGAAGGTTTCGTGGAGAAGGGAACGGAGAACCATGTTTGTTTGCTTAAGAAAGCCATTTATGGACTTAAACAAGCTTCACGAACATGGAATATCAAAATTCATAACACTCTGATAGAATTAGGCTTTGACCGGATTCATTCAGATGCTGGTGTTTACGTGTATCGGCAACAAGGGGGGAATTTAATTCTCATTCTATATGTTGACGATATATTTCCGATAGGAAATAGTAAACTTGCTATGTCTGCACTTAAGAAAAATCTTATGGATCGCTATGAGATGCGTGACTTAGGAGAAGCTAAGCTTATTCTAGGCATGCGTGTGCAGAGAGATCGTAAAGCTAAAACGATTCTACTTGACCAAGAGTCGTATATTCAAGAGGCTTTAAAACGATTTAATATGGCAAATGCTAATCCTGCTTGGACACCATTACCTTCAGGTGCTGTACTACAGAAGGCAGATTCTGACTATAAAGCAGATTCTGGTTTACTGAGACAGTATCAAGCGTTGATTGGCACGCTTATATATGTTATGATTGGTACTAGACCAGACATTTCATATGCAGTCATACGTCTTTCACAGTACATGTCAAATCCAACTGACCACCATTATAAATCAGCTAAATATATACTGAGATATTTGCTTGGAACGCAGTCCTATGCGATCAAGTATAATGGATCAAGTAATGCTGGTATTATTGGTTATTCGGATGCAGACTGGGCTGAGAATAAAGACGACTGACATTCGACAACAGGATATGTATTTCTTTTGGCTGAAGGAGCAATTTCCTGGACTTCTAAAAAGCAGAAAACCGTTGCTCTATCATCAATGGAATCAGAATACATGGCCTTGTGCGAAACTTCCAAGCAATGTTATTGGTTGCGCACCGTGCTCAAAGAATTGGATTTAAAACAGCAAGAGCCTACCATTCTATGCTGTGATAATCATGGTGCTATTTATTTCACCAAGAATCCAAAGATAGAGTCACGCTCAAAGCATATTGACATTCGATATCATTATGTTAGAGAGTTTGTCGAAAATAAGAATGCCGAACTATATGCTGTTCCAACTGAAGAACAGATTGCTGATATCATGACAAAGTCATTGGCATTTCAGAAGCAATCATACTTCAGTGGGAGATTAGGTCTAATTGATCTAAACACTCACTAATGTAACGGTTAAGTGGGAGTGTTAAAACTATATAATATAATATAATATGATATGTAGTTTCCCACGCCTTATTACAAGGACGCTTTAGGTAGCAGAATTCCCACAGTCTTAGTATGGGAATTATGCAGCCGTATATGGAAACTCTAGTAGTAACCATCACATTAGCTGAGACGTACAGATATGGGTTGTAGTAGTACTAGTCATATATGTACGCCTGTGTTCTAGTAGCATAGGAAATGACATGGAAAGCACATATGACTCCAGTGGATGCCTAAAGCATACATCTGAGGACAAGTACTAGCATGAGTCATTTACTCGTTATGTACGCCTCTGGTACAAGTGCTGAACCTAGTCATACAATGAGTCATGCATGAGTCATGCACTCATAGCATGAGTCATGCGTGAGTCATGCACTTAGTAGTACAGTAGAATAGCTGAAGTAGACATGTATAGTAGTCGCTTACATAAGTAGATACAGACATGTATATAAGCAGAGCTGCTGAAGCAGCAAGAATAATAAGACTCATCTTCGAAGCTTAACAGCCTCTACCCCTCGCACACATATTCCACTTTGTTAGTCCCGATTGTCAGTGACATCAAAACCATGCATTGCACATTCGAAAAGCTGATACATGCTTGTGTTATCCCCAGTATCCTGTCTTTACATCAATTCATCGTCGTTGAACATCGGATTCTCCTTCTCTGCCGTGTCTCGCTTCTCAGTGTACTGATCGACGTGGTCGTTCGTGACATCTTGAATTTGCTTGGGCACTAAAACGGATTTGTTATGAGATTTATGCATGGCATGCATGGCTGAACCGTTGCTTACCAGGCTCAGCAACAGATGGGAGAACATTCTGCAAAGCCGTCTTGATGCGGCCGAGGCGCTGATCAATGGCCCCCACGAATTTCTAGATAAATTGCGGGTCGTCAATGAGAATTAAAGCCGGCATGTAACAGCAGAAAATATATACTTTCTGGTCAGCTGCAACAAGTGCTGAGATTTGCTGGCTGGCCGAGTTAGATTGCTTCTGCAGATCCTTCTGTTTCTTTTCCAGAGAAGCTGTTGCAAATGTGTCAAATGAGATAGCAGGAGCTCACACGATGTATGCAAAATCACCTTTCAGCTTGGCTCGTCCGGCCTCGCTCGTATCGTCGGTGAACTCCAGCATACTACCGATGCTCCTATACACAACACAAAGTGTCAATTTTATAATGCCAGACCAGTGCCTTAACCACGTACCTCTGAGCAGGCAGAATGTAGTTGTTTGATACCTCGAGGTAAACAGTCGCGATCTTCTCCGAGAGCATGCTGACTTTGAGAGGCACCATCATTTGCGTGTAGATGAGTTGACGGGCGAGGTCTGCATATTTTATGAGAGGACACCGATGTGCCTTGTTCAAGTCCAAACTTACCTCCAACTTTAACACCACCAAGCTTGGCCGTGTTCTCCATGGTCTTTGCCCAGCGCTCGACAGAGGGCTTAAGTACATCCGAGAGCAATGACGCGACACTCTCAAAGAATTGGCTGATCTGAGAAAACTGCGCCTGTAAAGCTGGACGTAACAGCAATTGGTCAGTAAAGCCCCAGACAAAACCAACGTTAAGACGAACTAGTGAACGCGCCGACGGCCTTCTTGAGCACAGGCAGCATGGCCTTGATTCCGGCATTGGTCAAGGAGAGACTGGTAAGCTGAGCGATAGTCTTAGTGATCATCTCTTGCTGCTCCAGTAACTTTGACGTGGCTGAATTGTAAGCCTCTCGAGATGCCTCGAGGTTTGCTCGAGTCTGGTCAACTTGGAATTTCGCGTTGTCGACGGCTAGTTTCTGTCGAAACAATTTATGCATGTAAGTTTGATGAAGAAGAAGAAGTATTTGAGGACCATACCGCTGCGCTGCTCGAACTCTGTGCCGGAGTAGGGGGGGTAGCAGGCCCGGAGCCAACAGTTCCAGGCTGCTGGAGGATGAGATTCGCTTTGGTGACGAGCTGCTGCGCGTTCGAAATGAGCGTTGTGATCTGAGGCTTGTACTTGTCGAGAGCGTTGTCATCTGTGCTCTGAGAAGACTTCGAGACTGCCACGATTCCTTTAGCGATCGCCACCGCAGACTCCATAATAGGAAGGAGCTGGGCAGAAATCGGCTTCGAAGGATCGAGTCGTTCATGGATGGTAGTCAAGCTGAGCTCTACGTACAGCCCGCCGGATTGTGAGCCATCGGTACCCTGAGAAGCGACAATGTTAGAAACTGTACTAATTTACAAGCGGTCGTTACACGTACACTGCCGCGAATCTTGTCCCAGTCGGGACCTCCATTAGGGCCGCCAGAGACGAGTAGTTGAAGGGCGTTGGCCAGTTGCAGCACCTTGTTGACTTCGAGGATAGCTGGGTCCAATAAATTTGTCGCAGTCGGCTGTGTGTTCTGCACGGGCGTCGGAGCAGCAGTGCCAGTTTGCCCAGGTTGAGTTGTGTTTCCATCCTTACTGTCAGTACCTGTCGCTTTTTGGAGCATTCCAATTCCGGCCATGGCTGCTTGCTGCTTGAGTGTTGCTGAACTGATGAGTGCATTACCGGCCGACACCGCGAGTTGAGTGAGGCTCTCTACGGCTTGCATACCGACGAGATCCCAGCTAATCAATATACGACAGATGAGTATCCAACTCCAGATCCATTAGCGGCGAAAAGAACTTGCCCACTGGGAACGTTCTTCACAGCAGTGTGGAAGTCTTCTTCAGCGCTGTCGAACGACTATTGATTTTGGTCATTACCGTGTTAGCTGTTGGTATACTTGGAACATACCTTGCGCATACGATCGTTAGTCTCTTTGGCAACCTTCACGCGTTCCTCTTCGGACTTTTTCCGTTCTGCGAGAATCGCGAGTTGTGTCTGATTGGCCTGGAGCTTCTGCTCGGAAGTTCCCACCTGAACATGTCATCAGCACCGCAGCCTTGCGCTGCGTGTATATCACGGTAAGTCACACGCGGGCGCACCTGGTTCGTACACGCCACGACCAGTTCACCTGCCAAATTCTGGATGCCGTGGAAGGCATCCTCGGACTCCTTCGCGGCAGACCTGACACAAATGTCTTCTGTAAGTCACATGCCACGGAGTTTGGATTGATGTATGAGAGACATACGCGCAGATGTTGGCAAGTTGTAGCGCAGATTCAATCTGGTCGGGAAGATACAGCTTGATCTGTGTACCGGGAGCTTGTGAGTGATGAGCAGGTCGTGAATAGTAGACGGGCGCACCTCATTGGGACTACCTTTGATAATAGTGAGTACTGCCGTCTTTATGACATCAGGTAGTTGGGATGACGCGTTCTGAATGCGAGTCATAGATTTGTGCGCAGTACCGAATGCGGTGTAACCTTCGTTGACCTACGACGGACGATAGTGTGTCATGATCACAATTTGCGGAAGGCTACACAGCCCACGTACCATTTGCATCAAACATGCCTTGAACGAGCCGGGGTGTGTGGCATACTGCCACTGGTACGGAACAGGGTCGTCAGTGTTGACAAGGGCTGTATATGTCCAGAGAGATGAGTCGGATTGCATGATACAACTTAGCAGAGAGGTGTACAAACAGAAGTCGTCGGTACTGGAAGAAATGACCAGGATCGAGCCGAGGAGAGCAATCGACAGCGGGGCGGGTTGGAGGAGATCACCCCAGTTCGTATTGCACCACATGCTGGTGAAGAAAACCATGAGTTTCGTGGCGAAAGAAGAGGGAGACATTGACTCGCGTCATCCAGCTGTCTTCATTGGTGTTCTTGCCAGTGTTGACATGAGCGATAGCGGTGCGGGTAGCGTTGAGGTCAGACATTGGTGCGATGAAGCTGGTGTTGGAAGATGTTGCAGTGAAGACGAATTGCGATGGACTATCCTTCGTGTCGTTCGGGGTATATATAGTGGAACCGCCAGGATTTGCTGCTTGCAGTCACGTATTCTGGCGGGAGCTTAGCACAACTGTAAAAAGACATGGCTTGAGCTCATTGATCAGCGATTAGACCTAAACGGTATTGCGAGGCGATGTCAGAGTTCAAGGACAGGAGAATGACTACTGAAACTAGTTGGGCTTGCCGTGTGTGTGGAAAGACATGCAGCCATGGCCACCTTCCATTCCATTCCTCGATTGTGCATCGTGATTTCCGGAAAGGTGGTCATTGGTATTGAAGCGATGCACGGCGCATTTGCAGCCAGTGTAAGAATCTGATAAAATGGAAAGCGCTGTCCAACGCTCGCGCTACTAGTCGGCTACTCGATAGCTCTCGCTCAGTGCAGTAATGACTCGATGGTAGAGCAAACGACCATGGTGAAAGAGACACCTGTGAATGTTGAACGATGAACGTTGAACTCGAACTTCTCAATCTGGATTATTGCGAGCGGGGTTCAAAGTTCAACTTACGCCTATGTACGGGATTTCCATTCCTTACGAGAACTCTTCTCGATGCCGTTTGGACCCTTTCCGTAAGTTCAACACTGGTAGAAAACAAACAAGAGATCTTCCATGCATCAGCCCTATGTTGTTCTCCTGCTGTACTAACATGACAAATGACCGAGGTCCGATTCCATGCATGGAATGTTGGAAGCTTCAGGTGATTCGTCAGGTGCACTACGGCTGTTATGGTATAGTTTGGCCACGCACAACTTCAACTCCCCGCGGAATGTAACATTCATAGCTTGCATCAAGCCATGACATACCCGCGCTGCAGTATAAGTAGCTCAGCCATGCTCGCCTTCCTACCGTCTCGCCACAGCTCACCATGCCACTCTATCTCGTAAGCCACAAACACCCGCTCTTACAAACAATACTCATGTGTATCGCGCAGAGAAGCACCACACTGACTGCCGCAGTGTGCAGCAGCGGAATTCGCGTGTATACAAAGACAAAAGACGGCGATGTACGCGAAGGTTGCAATGACACCACGGAATGGCGCCTGCAACAGGCTCGGCGCGACTATGACCGAAGTAAGTATTACCCCTACCCCCGCCCAAGTATTACTGTGAACCAGTGCCTCGCTTTTTAGGCATCATCGACCACGGCGACGGCTGGTTTCCAGGTACGTCCATTGCACTATGCGCTTCAATCCTTCTCTCACGTACATGACAGGAGAACTGCGGTTCAACTGCAGCCCTGACAGTACTCTATGTGCAATTGCGGTGAGCCACATTCCGTTTGCTCTCAGAATCTCAGGGGTTTGACATACGCTTGAAGTGGGCCGGGTGGAGCCAATCAGTGTTCTATCAGACTCAGGACGGCTGTCTTCGCGAGAGGAGACATTTGAACTATTGGGAAGAGACTTCCTTTGTTCAGCCGAACTGCATGCTTGGCACAAACATTGCAGCGGTCTTCTCGTCAAATGCAACCTATGTCTATATATTCTACCAGGATAGCGATGGCTATATCTGCACTCGGTGAGTCTCTATCACATCGCCTCAAATTCTGCAACTCACCTTCCATGCCAGTTCCGCTACATGGTTCAGCTGGTCCTCTCCTGTCCGCATTTGTAAGGCTGCAAAGTGTACTGGGCTTGGTGCCACGTCCTGGGAAGGTGAGTTTACTGACAAAAATGCTGCATGCACAGAGTTTAACCCGCTTCAGATTGCAACGAGATACGCATTTATTTCCAGGACGAATACAATGTTGTCCGTGAGTACTGCGGCGGCCGCCGGCACGGTACCCAGTGGTGAGTACACTGTGGGCTGCAGAAACGTTGGAAACTGTGTACTGACCTAATGCTGTTCATAGGTCCAGAGGCGGTTGGAGCCATTATTGCAATATTCCCATTGGCGATATCAGCGCCGTAAGCTGGCTGGCAAATGGTGGTGTTGAAATAAGGCAAGTGACGAATACACACCTCATATGTACGCTTACCTTTTTCTCCCAGGGTGTACTTTCAGGAAGAGGATTGCAACATCATCGAATGGTGCCACGGCGCAATGGGGAATTGGTTCATGTCAGTTATCGTTCTGATGTTGTCAATTTCGCCGGCTAATCGAGTGATCCATAGAGGCGAATTCCGCTATGCTGCGTTGCCAAACTCGGACATTATCGCATACATGCGCGAGCCCGGAGGTGCCCCTCATATCAGCGTTATGTGGGCCGGTCAAGATCAGGTAGCTCAGAACCCTCCATTTGCGTCTTGGGACCCCCTCATGCTCATGGTAAACTAGGTCCTGTGGCAAAAAGTGAACTCGGCAGGTTTTGGATGGCTGAAAGAAACACCGATAGCTTTCCTGCAAGCCACCGGAAGGTTCTTTGGCTCATGGACGGGGACGTCGTTTACCGGTCAGCCTACCTACATTTATGTGGCACCCACGGCACAGCACTAATTATGTTTCTGGCTGTAGATAATTCCTCGAACGCCGACCACAAAGTCATCCGACAACTGCGAATTAGGTCTGGAGCTCGCATCGACGGTCTTGCACTGGACTTCACCGACGGGACATCTACTAGCTGGCACGGAGGGCAAGGAGGCTCATACCATACATTCGGCTTGAGTACTAACGAGGACTTTACGCACATCCGTGTCGCGGCCGATGGAAACTGGATCCTGGGGCTGCAGTTCATAACCTCGAAAGGTGAGTCCACTGAACCGTTGCGTGTACTTCTATTAACTTAATTCTTAGGTCGTGAGAGCCCATGGTACGGTTCAAGATCAGGTTCAATCTTCAGCTGGGAACTTGACGGACGTGCTTTGGCTGGATTCATGGGTTCGACGACTCAGTACATGAGTGGTTTGATGGTATGAGATTCTATTATCATTCGTGAGACCGCGTCTCATGGTTATTCAGCCTTTCTGGTCTGAGCGTTACAGTTCCGCAAATCCTACGAGCCTACAGTCCTGCATCGCTGAAGGCGAGCGTATCCGCAAAGAAATCGAGCTGGCCGCCATGCGCTGCAGCCAGCTGCGCTCTCAGACCGATCAGCTGCAGAGAGATATCGAGGTTGGTCTACGAACTCCGGCGGAACATGCCATCAAAGGTGTAGGTGTACTCTGCGGGTCTATCGAGGACCTTTACAATGAGACCCACAAGGCTGTGGTCGCTCAGTACGCTGAAGTCACTAGACTGGTGAAGTTGTGCAAGGGTCAAGCTGTGGTTGTCGCAGCCCGGTTCAAAGCCCTCTATGATGAATCGACAAAAATGACGAAGCGTGCGGGAGATGTGAGACATCTTTATTGCGTCAATGTTTGACAGTATTTGACCAGTCTTTGCAGCTGAACGTGGAATTGACCGCGCAGTTGGGTGAATCAGAGACCAGAATGACGAGGATCAATAATCTGCAGGAAGTCGCCGACGGCCTAAGGAAAGGCGCAGAGGTGAGGGCGGAGACGATGAGGTGCGTCTTGATTCCGAATCTGGAATTGACGAAGCGCGTGCTCACGTGTCTGACAGGGAGAAGAAGCAAACTGCTGAGCAGTCACAACGACGTGCGGAAGAGACGAAGCGTGAGGCAGAGCGAAAACGCCGAGATGCGCAAACGGCCAGAGTATGTTGAATTTCTCCGGCCCCTCATCCCAGGAATAAGCTCAAATGCACTTTCAGACTATCAGGGACATTTTCACCTTTGGCCTTGGACGTATCGGAGACTGGGGCGGCCTTGACGAGGCGGTCCGATACGCCGACAGGCTCATCCAATCTTGCCAGCGTAACCTGCAGCAAGCTCAATACGACATGCAAGCTGCTGAGTCGACGCTCAGTAACATCAGATCGGAACTGAATCGGTTCTCCTACCTTCAGTCGTCTCTCGATTCGTACAAGGGACAATTGCAAGGGACAATGCGCCTCGCCATCACTTTGCGCGACAAGAACATGCAACTGCAGAACACGTCCCTGGATATCTCGCTGTTCTTGGGCGGTTTGGTGGCAAGGACAGAGACCATCCAGACGAAGCTCACGCCAGCGCAGTTTGCCAAAGCGATCCTAGCGGTGGAGCAACTGCTGGTCACTCCCACGAGAGTGGCCGGGCTCATCCAGAATGATCCGCAGAAGCTGGAGAGCACTATGGAGATGATTGCCAAGAGCGACGCGGTAGCGGACGATATCGACGACATGATGTAAGAGGTAGTAGTAGTTTGCACGCCAAATCATAACATTCTCTTCGCCCGTAAACGCTCCTTTCCAATGAAGGCAAAAGCGGGTGTGCTACTCAGATCCCAATACCTAAAGCAAATCTATAGAAATACGATACAAAAGTTCTCACAGCTGACTCGAGATGAACAATGTCGGAAAAATATTTCGATGCGCCGACGTGTTACCGTTTTGATACTGATGCGCCCTTGACCATTCAAGAAGGCGCACAGAGCTGGAAACATGCAATCTACCGCTGGATGACAATGTACTTAGTTGTACACATTCAGCACTCGTTCAACACCGTCTGGCTGATATTATCGCCATGGACGCCTTCCTTGCAAAAGCGGCTGACACCATCCACCCTGCCTCAACACAAACCCTCCAAAGGCGAGAGTCACCGTTCTTCCAAGCCGGAAACCCAGCACCTCAAAACCTCCCCTCCCCTCCCGACTCATTCTCGAACAACTCGCCGCAAGCTCAGCCCCGTTGTTGCACATACTAGCACACCAGAAGCTATTATTCGAATAATGGGCATGATGGGACGCAGTGTCAGAGGTCTCCAGCGCGTGCTGCCGGTCACGAGCCATGATCGCAGAAGCGCCGTTCAAAGTGCACATCCAATTCGAGCATTGTACTTCAAATCAGACCTGAAAGATGTAAGCCCCTCTGGCGAGGCTCATTGCTTAATAGTTGTTCACTGAGGCGACGTAGGCCACCGAAAGGTTCAGGAAAGAAGAAACAGCCTCTTCAGCCTACCGAATCTGAGCCGTCTAGTCCTGTGCGTACTTCCGCTGTTCGATATTTGTCACAACTCGCTAATATAGCAGCACAACTTCATCAGACTTTAGCAGAGCAGCTATCCTATTTGCACAACCCTCGTCCGTTCAAGAATCCGAACTACACCAAGAATGTTAACCGCAGGTCGAAGAACCTGAAGGCCGTCCTCACTCAAGAACGCGAGCGGGAACGCGTCGAACGGGAACGGCGTCGTCAGGAGCGTGAGCAAAAAATGGAAGTTGACGGACAAGCAGCGGCCGACGATACCGCAGAAGAAGACCTGCCTACATGTCTATATTTCCTTCTGTTCAGGCCGCTATTTTGACTCATGACCTCTTCGTTCAGATTCGTCTATCGAGTCACCCCCGTCGTTTCTGCCGCAGCGTAAATACTGTGATATCACTGGCTTAGAGGTAATACTACGCGTAACACTACAGTACAGTCACGGGGCTAACGCTTTCAAGGGACCATACACTGATCCAGCTACGGGTCTGCGCTACCACGACAAGAGCATCTACGAACTGATCAAAGGATTGGTATGCAACACTGCTTTCTTTGTCTCGTGAGCTCACTGACTCTACCACCTCAGAGCGGGAGTGCTGCCAAAGACTACCTCTCTGCGAGGGGCGTGAATCCTATCGTAAAATAGCGACTGGTACTGCTTCAAGGTGTATTTAGTGTTACCACCTTTGCCCTTCGTTGTGCTCGTAGAATCTTCAGGTGCTTCGGGGATTCACGGTTGACCAATACGGTGTACACTGGTACTCGAAAGCGATGATACGAAAATAGCTGTGTGATTCACGATACAAGTACAACACTACATAGACAGCACACTTTACAAAGCCCTCAAAGATCCTTCTTATCCGTGAATAAGATTGCGTCTTGAACAATCTATTGCTCCATCATCCGCCCGCCTTGTACCTTCCATTTCATCGGCAAATTACCTCATTATTGTCATTGCCCGCCTAGAGGCGTGAGTGCTCAAGCTCCCCTCCGGTAGCTGACACACTGATAGCGTCTGTAATGTCATCCACCATCTCTTGCAGCAGCTCCCATACACTCTTCCTGCAGCGCGAGATATTAGTGTGCTTCCAATAAGTATGTGAACTCAGTTTCTCGGCGTACCTGTAGAAATCTCTCTCTTCTTCCTCCTCCTCTTCTTCCTCGACATCTTGCTCTTCTGGGACATTGATATCGGTCTCAGCCTCGGCCTTTCCAATCTTGTCGGCCTCGTCCACAGCTGATGCGACCTCGGGTTGAGCACCGCAACGAATCATCCGTTCACGCACGACCGACAAAGCTAGACTTCCTGCCCTAGCTGCAACACCGCTAACGGTGTGCTTAGACCCGCTACAAAAGTCATTAGTATAACGAATCTATTGAGCCATTGAGAGAAGAAGGGAAACCTACCCATGACGCGCAACGCGCAACCTCGGGCCATGCGCGACAATGCCAACGTGACCACGTACACCCTCCAGCTGATCCTTTACGTTGTCCTCGTCGGTATCATCGACTCGGAAGTGGGGAATAGGCAATTCCGAGGCATGCGGCGACACGATGCCAATGGCCTCGGGACGTGGAGCACGCTCGACAAACTCATCGTGCGCCTGGAAACTCTTCAATTGATTATACTTCTCGTCGGCATCATCAACTCGGAAGTGGGGGATGGGAAGATCTGAGGCAGGCGGCGACACGATGCCTTTGGCCGCAGGACGTGGAGCACGCTCAGCAGACTCAACACCCTCTAGCTGTTTGTTGTACTCGTCGGTATCAAGTTTAAAGCTCGGGTTGGACGCAGGTGGAGAGACGATGGCCACGGGTTTTGGATGAGTGTAGAACCGCTTGAGAGCGGCTTCAATGTCGCCCACCGGGTTGTATGCATAGGTCGGCTTGGGAGAGGCGATTTCGATGTCGATCTTGGTCAAGTTGTCGATTTTGCAAGTGGAGAAGTTGGGAGTGGGAAGCTCGCTGGGGTCGGGCGCGGTGACGGGGTAGATGTAGCTTGGATAAAGGAGCTTGACTGGAGACCTAAAGGTGGGAGATGAGGGGTTGAGCGAAACGATGGAAAGGAAAGAAAGTGGGTGGATGCGTAGAGCTTGAAGGAAAGGGCATCGGTCGGAATGAAGGCGATTACTTACCTCAATGGAGGAGAATACATCATTGAGTAGGCAGAGGGGCCAAGGGCAGCGTAAAATTGTTGACTCTCCGGGCGGAATCGAGGAAGAGGAGGGACAAAGAACGAAAGAGACGACGGGGCCCAATGGCCAGAAAAGTAGTAATTTGGTAGGCTCATGATGATCGAAACAAATACGACGAGTCAAGTATGTGAAGGACAAGCAAGGGCTAATGTACCGACTCGAAGGACGACTCTGCCTATGCTGGATGAGCGATGGAGGGGAAGTGGTTCGCGGGAAGGTTGGAAGACGGGTTGAACAGCTTTCGCGATTGCAGGAGCGTGTGGAGGTCACGGGATCGCGTTACCGGCCAGTGATATGGTCTGTTTGGTCATGGCCGTCCTTTGTGCAAGCCGGCATGAGGTAGATTGGCAATCTGCGAGGGCAATTGCCTAAATAGGCGGAGAGCAGACAATGAGCATGCGCGAGACCGTGACTTGCTGGTGTCTTGATTTCGACGTTTGTATGCCGCAATATAAGCTTGAACTCTCGCTGTTTTCATGAAAACAGGTAAGCGAAAATCTGAACTGTATATTTGTCTAAACTGACGTATTGAACAAAGTAGCGGCTGATACTGGGCTGTACCATCCTCAACGGAGCGCATTACTCTGTCTCGCACGAAGGACGGCGAGCCAAATAACTCCCACTATGTCTGGGCATCGGAGGTCAATGGCCATTGACCACGACGTAGGCCATGGTGCAGCCTGGTCAATACGGCATCGCGTGAACACCTGCGTGGTTGATGAGCTCAAGGAAGATCCAACGGTAAGACCCTTTTAGTTTGGCGTAGAGTTTCCTGGCGCATCTGAATAGCGTTCCGGTAGCCCTCTACATAGTGAATCACGCACCGACAACCACGCATGCCGCGGCCGTCACCACAGGCTTGCTGGAAGGCATGTTCCACTGTCTAGAACGCCCAACGTTCACCCGAGCTTCCAGGCCATCGGAAGCCCATGGGGCTACAGCACATTGGAACGTGAGTGAATTTTGTCATGGGTAGAGTCAACACACAGACCTCGACTCGGAGACATGGAGACGTCTTATTCCACGCCAGCAATCAGTGAGGGGTTTTAATCTTCGCAAGACAGTTTCATGCTCTATGAGACAAAGTCTGAAACTGGCTTGGGAAGACTACGTCCCCACACGGCCGTGTACGGTACGCTACAGCAGAGTACAGCATGACTCGCCGACACTGGCTAGGCTGGCCCTCTGAGGTTCGATGGCGTGTGCTGATGATGTTCTCAACCCACATAATACGATGAGCTCTTGGTGAATGCCCGCGGACCTGATGTATGCGTCCGTTGTCCTTCCTACGCTCCTTCGTGACGAGCAATGTTGAGCTGGTGCTGGTGAGCTTGGCAACGTCAGTCATCCATCTCCGCAGACCTAGCGCATGAAGCAATGCATTTGAGTGACATTTTTAGTCGCACAAGTTGGCCTTTGTCCAGTTGGCCGACACTTGTTCCGCCACCTGGAAAGCGACGGCGCTGATGACGGCGGGAGCGAGACCCTGCAAGCGCTCTTGCTCTGTACCGTGGTAGCTACAGTCCTCAGCACTTTACCACCACCAGCAATTATCATCTGCTCTCGTAGACTCGCTCAAACTTCCATCAACTAGAAGCAGGCAGTATTGCGATCAATTGAAGACGTCTGAAGTCAATAGACGTGCTGCGCTGTGCGAAGAGTGCCGGTGACTGTGTCTCTACGACAGCATGGGGAGAGCGTTCAAGGCTTTGAAGAGGTTAGTGACGGCAGAGGGACATTCGAGGGTCAACTCCATGCCTCCAAGGCCAATGTTGTAGCCTGCTTATCACACCGGGTCTGCCTCGCCTGTACGTAGGCTCGGCAAAATCTTTGACTTCAAAGCAAGACTGGCAAAGCTAAGCTGATGATTTTTCATTTCAAATCTCTCATGAAGGATATAGTGTCAAGCACGCAAGTAAGTGCTCTTGCAGGCGCTGCGCGAAGAGAACTGGAGTCGCAGCACAACTGCAGCATGCACGCAATCTTGCCATCCTCACGCAATCTCTCCCGCATTTGTCCTCGATGAGACAGACTGGGGCTAGTCGAGGCTGGCTCCCTGCTAACTGTCGCTTTAGCCTCTCAGCTGACTAGGACCTTTTTCCATCTGACTACAGCTATGTTCGGCGGAACTTGCAGCTCATTCAAGGTGTCAACACGATGGCCATAATCCGACCATTTCCCTCAGACTGTGGCGGAGGCGGTGAACAACTGCCAGTGTCGCACACTAAAATACCCGCAAGGCTGTACACAAGCTGTCAGTCAAGAATGGCGACTTGGACGTTCGGCCGTGGTCCGTAACGTTATCCATCGCCATCGTGGCTATCCTGGCTGCACAGTTGTGCGTAAGTTTCCGTCCGGGTCTGATACTCAGTCCATCATGTCTGATATTCTCTCACAATCTCAACAGCCGCTGCACGCCACCTCCTGACACCGTCTGCTATATAACTCGTATTGTCTCGCACATTCTCCTCAGTCCTCCCAAGGTCTCCCAACCCTCTTCATCACTCCCCTCAAAATGAGCGACTACGACAACGACAGATCCTCTGCGGGCAACACCTACGGGTCGTCGAACGACAACTCGTACGGCAGCCGCGACACCTCCGACAACTCGTACGGCAGTCGCGACACCACCGGCAACTCGTATGATGGATCCAACAATAACAACAACTCGCGTAACTCGTCGAGCAACACGTACGGGTCTGGAGATAACGACAGTTCCAACACCTACGGTCGTAACACTCGATCCTCCGACGACAACTACGGCTCCTCTGCCAACTCGAACACTTACGGGTCGTCGGATAATGATGCATCGTCGTACGAGAACAACAAACGCTCGACCAACTCCTATGGCTCCGGGAACGACAACTCCAACACTTCCCCCGATAACACATACGGTTCTTCCAACGATTCGAACTCGTACGGGTCGTCGGGTAACAACGCTTCGTCGTACGAAAACACCGATCGCTCGAACAACTCGTACGGTTCCGGAAACGACAACACCAACAGCTCGTCCGATGACACTTACGGCTCATCGGGTAACAACACTTCGTCATTCGGGAACACCAACCGTTCCACCAACGCATACGGCTCCAGCGACAACGACGACTCTTCGTACGGTAACAGCAACAACTCTAGCAACAATAACTCGTCATCCTATGGGAACAACAACCCCTCTTCTTACGACTCGAATCAGTCAAACCAGAACACTCAGTCCCAGCCCTCCAACACCACTGGCAAACAGGACTGGATTGACAAAGGTGTAAACTTTGCTGCGTCTAAAGCCGGTCTTAACTTGGTACGTTGTCAAGCTCCTCATGACGCCGTCTTTCTCAAGCACTGACTGTATTATATGTGTCTAGGATGACAGCACAGCAAACAAGATCGGCGAAGGTCTCAGAGAGGGCCTCGCACGCTTTGGTGGGGGAGGAGGTGAGTTTTCTTTACCCTCTGATGCAACCTAATGATCCTCGGCTCACGAATGGCTTGCTTGTAAATTCATGTGTCGTAGGAAACTGAACGTACGATCGGGAAATAGCTCATGGTGCAGCACCCAACAATGCTATGTAGTCGTTTGCCAAGGGATAATTAGGAGAATACCAAGAAGTGATGTCAAAGGGAATGACATGTAATTTCGTGGGCTGTATCAATCCGAATATTGTACTTGTGAAGAAGAAGTGTGAACCCCGTATATTCAGTAGCGTGTTCCGTCGTCGTGGAGAATGTTGTAGAGCCTATCAAGCTGCGATTATCCATTGTCAGCTTCTTACTCTCGCTGACCCGCTGATTCCCATGTGATGCCAATAATGCCTGACGATTGCAATTATGATACATTGCCATTAGTCCCCGTATCAACCAACACTTCCGACTACGGGAGCGTGGACCCAGGAAGCGTCACCCGCCATACCATGAACTGGTTATCGTTGTTCAATCCTGCGTTGTATGGCTGACCCAGGGAGATACCGTCTTCAGTGATAAAGTCATTGTCAGACTACCAGTAGCGCGTGACTTTAGCAGTTATAGAGAAATAAGAGGACGGGGAGGTTGCTTACGGCTGTGAACAAGAAAAAATCATCCGGGAACAAAGGGTCACCGACGCGCGCGAGGGCGATGCTCTCCCATTTTGCGTCTATGAGCGTTTGGTCTGCCGGGTCGCCTGAGTGTATTCCATCGTCGAGTCAGCTACTGGAAAGGAGCCCACAAAGCCTACGCTCACCGTTGTGCAGCCCAAACCGCGCCAAGTTTGTCTCGTCAATCAACGACACAAAAGCGGTGTACGTCGCAGCCGTGACGCTCTCGTCCAACTTTCCCTTGGGCGCCACCGGGTTCTCGTGGTTGTCAAAGCTCGAGTTGGCAATGTTCGTCGCAGAGGTAAAGTCGACCAGATCTATCCCTCTGCACATACAAGCTCCAATAAGCCGTGTTGCAAAACACAACAGACTGTATACGCACTTGTACTCAGACTCGGTATCGTCACCACCATGCCCATTCGAGTCTCTCGCCAACGCCAACACCACACCACCACCCACCCACGCAATTTCGCTGGCTCCCAAGGTATGCCCGCTGCTATCCTGCGGAAGCGGCACGATGTACTCTGCCTTCAGCGCCGGGCGCACTATCGATGGGGAGGAGACGTCGTAGGCGAGGAGGCGCGTGAAACGTGAGTTGGACTTTTTGTTACCGCCATCTTGGATTGTGGCGGATTGGAGCATGGCGTAGAGTGTGGAGGTCGTGATGTCAATTGTGAGGCATTCCAAACCTGTGAGTGTAGTAACGCAAAGTCAAACTCTCAAGAAAACATGCTAGTTGGGGGGGGGGGGGGGGGTTCACACCTTGATTGCCTGCACGTCCAGTGTCGGGGTCATCAACACTCGTAAAGTCGATGTCGCCGTCTGTCATCGGGAGAATGGCATCTGGAGGTTGGATCGTCTGTATGAGAGCACCGGAAGAGTTGAATCGATAGATGTAAGGACCATATTCGTCGCTAATCCAGAACCTGCGAAAAATGCAAAGGCAAACGGTGAGTGTGAGATTATCACATTGTACAGGCTGAAAGAGTGAGGCACGCACGTCCCGTCGGCATTCAACACCAATCCCTCCAGATCCAGAGTCAACCGATTATCGCTCTTCGTCGGGATCGGCATTTGCGGATCCGCCAATGCATTGGAAGGAAAGCCGGACTGCGCGGCGCGAACACCTGTCGCGTCCAACCCCGTTGTATTGGCACCAGCACGCTCAGTGTACAACTTTGTTCCCTTGTACGCGAGCTGCAGTGTTTGTTGAGCAGCCGTGAAGCTCAGGTTTGTTGTGGTGTAATGTGGGGTGAGAACGAAATCGAGCTGGTGTTGGCGGCCTTGATAGTCAACAGTGCCATCCCTATTATGCACAGGCGAAATCAATGTGGATGCTTGCATAGTCGAGGGATAAGACGTACACGTTGAAACCGCGATCAGGTTGAACGATGAGCGAGCCTGTTTGGACATTCAGAACCTGGGAAGTGCGTACAATAGCAAATTGCTTACCCGTAAACGACCCATCCACCTGCGCAGCGAACGAGCCAAGTTTGATCGCAATAGCACTTCCAATTCCACCCATCGTGTTGCCTAACAATCCGTCGTGTGTGAGTACTTGAGACGCGCAAAGTGGTTTGGTCATACCAGTAGAGTCCGTGAAGTTTGAGGGAATTAGACCGAACGCAACGAGGCCCTTAGAGACATGATTGAGTTGAAGGCACACCCTCACAATGCGAAAGTGCTGTACCTTGTTTACAAACGTCCGCCCTCCGACACTGACAGATCTAGCAAGGGACGGGTCGGGCTCCGGCAAAGCAGTCTTGGGGAGCGGGCAAGCCAAGACCGACGAGGCATGGATGGCGACGAGCACCGCGAATAATCCGACCTTGTTCATGCTTGCTTGCTGGGATGACCCTGTGAACAGCACGACTTATATATCTCACAGGCAAGCTCAGGAGCCCACGAGGGCGGAAGGACACGTTCGTCACGACGGCAAGCTGTTCTGACAGGGCCCCCATGATCTTGTACGCCGGCAGACGACACAGCACACGTATGTGGGACGGTTCGAACTTCGAAGGCGATGCATTATTGGTGCAACTGGCAAAACGCGGGCATTACGTGGGAACGGTTGCTTGTAGAGCTAAAACGACACACTTCTGTGCGGCCATTCGAGAGTGATCGATGCCGACGGAGCAATACAGCACAATGAGCTGAAGAAGAGGGTGAGCTTTACTTGTCACATCCAGCAGAAAATGACCCACCAGCTTCGGTGCAAGTGCACGAAAACACATCTCCCTGAAGACTAGCAACCTGTAGGTTCGCTGAGAAGTTAAATCAACACTCCTCGCTGGCTTGGAGTGTAGATATATTTGCAACGCGCGGCAGTGCTCTGGAATGCCCTGACAGCCGTTATATACAAAATCGCTGGAAAATGGCCCAAAAATGTCCTGGAGTCTTGGGACCTGAGGCTAACCTCCGGGCCAGTGGATTCTCGTCGGCTATAGACAAGCATCATTAAACGGCTAGGACTCGGACCCCAAACCACCCCTGAGCGTACATTGCATCCAATGTCTCAGATCTCATCTTTCATTTTGCGTGCGCGGTTTACTGACCGTTTGTCTCCGATATGAACGCAAGCGTGCGGCGCTGCATACCAGACCCCTCAGTACCCATTTCGACGGGGCTGGATGAGTGGGTTGAACACCTTGCTCTGGCAGGCTTGTGTTCTGAAAGTCTCTGGTGCGCCAATCTTTCTAGAATAGTCGACAACCCGCTGACCACGCTGCAATCGTGGTCGTCCTAGAAGCATGTATGTCACACACAGTTTCTGGGAACAGCGGGTGTTGGCGCACAGGTGCCCGAGTCTGTAGGCGTATCTGTAGTTCCCACACAGCTCATGAAGAACAAGGCCCCGAAGCTCGGATGGTAGCCTTTGATAAACCTTGTTGACATATTGGCTTGTCGCAGGGCCAACAGACACTACTGGTGTCAAACTGTCGAAAGACTCGCCAAGCTCTCGGGGATGGCAATGCTGCACTAGGCTACTTCGCCCTTCAACTTGAACTCTTCACACCCACAAGGCTGTCCGAGTCTGTCGGAGCTTGGGACTCGTACGGGTGCCGCTCTCCATTCAAGGGAAGCACGAGAAGACATTCACTTGCGTATGCGGAAGCGCGTGTCGGCAAGTAAGTCGGCAGAGCAGTCATCTTGTCGGGATATGAAACATCCCTTACTGGGCTTACTGTCAGATTCGTTCTCCGCAAACTGGCGATGCGATGCGCGTCCAGAGTTAGGCACAACTTCCAAGCAGACACTGTTGCTCTCTCCCCCCTTCATCTCTCGGACTTGTTTCACTTTTCCAGGCTTTGTTTCACAGCATTGTCCGCATCTCTCCACGTCATGGCCGTGCGGTGTTAGGGGGTATAAAGCAGCTGCGTGACCATGGTTCACCCTCAAGAACCCCAGATTCATTCTGACCACAAGTCCACCCTCTTACTCGCCCACATGAGCCAGACTTTTGTCCCTTTAAAACACGACGATCTTGAGGTGAGTTCCCAACACATTTGCCACGCGTATGACACGCATTCACACACTGCTATCTTCCCGTCAGGCTCAGAATGTGCATGGCCGACTCGTTTTGGAGTGGCACGGTATCCAGTACAAGGTCAAGGAAAAGACAATTCTGACCGATGTTTCCGGTAGGGTCGAGACGGGCGAGATGCTAGCAGGTATGTCAGACTCAGTGGTCCCGCGCTTGAAGCTTGAAGGCCTAGCGCCGTCTCGTGCCAGCCTTATCTGATATTATCGACCTCCTGCTCACATGCGGCGGTTGCAGTAATGGGCCCATCTGGAGCGGGAAAGTCTACGATATTGGACATCATCTCAAAACGGACAGATGCCACCCACGGAACAGTGCGTGACACCATTTTACGACATGGCTGTCTGAAGTAGTACAACTAACCAGGTGTCTATCAGCTTACTGTCAACGGAGCGGAAGATTTTGATATGCGCTCGTTAGCGTCGTATGTAGAACAGAGCGACGCTCTACTCGGCGTCCTTTCTGTACGGGAAACCATAGACTTTGCTGCACGGCTCAGGTAAGCTTCTGTCACTGTATCTATGCATCCTATGTGCTAAAGATGCCTCGTTGGCGCAGCTTGGACCCCTCGACGCCACGGTGCATAATACGGGAACGAGTTGAAACAACAATCGCTGAGCTAGGCTTGATAGACGTTGCGAACAGCCGTATCGGAAACGCTGTGCAACGAGGCATCTCCGGCGGTCAAAAGCGGCGTGTGACAATTGGGTCAGCTTTGGTCACAATGCCTCGGATTTTGCTGCTCGACGAACCAACTAGCGGGTTGGACAGTCGCACGAGTCGTGAGGTCATTTCAGCTAGTAGGTGATTTTCGTGTCTCAGGCAATCTCACTTAATCGCCTCATCTTGACAGTCAAGAGCGTTGCCCAGCGACACAACGTTATGGTCATTGCCAGCATACACCAACCAAATTGGGACACCTTCGCACTTTTTGACAGGCTGCTTTTGCTCGCACAAGGCCGTACGATGTATTTTGGACCAGTCTGTGAGTGTTGACTTGCAAAATGAACAGCAGTTCAGCTCAGACCATGTACAGTGGATCTTGCCAGATACCTTGCCGCAGCTTTCAATTGCCCAGTTCCAACCCACGCGAACCCAATCGACATCGCACTTCACTTAGTCAGCACCGATTTCATCAGCGAGCCGGCGGAGCGCATTCGTCAGGTCGAATCCTCGGCGCTGAAATGGTCTGAATACGCTGCAGCGGTTAGCAAGGAGCATGTCGTCCCATTCCATGACAAAAGCGACGCCGGGTCGTCTCTCCGTGCAATGCGTCAAAACAGTGGCATTCGCACACCGAGTAGTTTCAGGCTCGCAGCAAGCCGTACCAGGATTCTCATGGAGCGGAACATGCTGAACTATAGTCGCAATTTGCTCGCTTATGGTGTCAGATTAGGCATGTATCGTGAGTATCCAGATTCACATCTTTCAGTAGCATCCGTCGTTAACTTGCGTCAATGTAGTGGGTATGGGCGTGTTGTTGGCGACAATATGGGTGAATCTTGCTCAAACGTCTTCCAAAGTGGTATGTCGTACTCTACCTCTTCCATAATGACGTAGTGCTCATAGTGTCGCTATGGAAAGAATGACAGACTTTCAGTGCACTTCTTTTCCGTCGCCTTCCTCGGGTTCATGTCTGTCGCAGGTATCCCGGCGTTCTTGGAGGAACGCCAGGTTTTCGTGCGGGAACGGATGAACGGCCTTTACGGTCCTGGTGCATACGTGCTTGCCAACTCAATCGTCACACTCCCTTACCTCTTTGTCTGCGTCCTTTTGTTTTCCGTCCTTTGCTACTGGAGTATCGGACTCAACCCCGGCGCAGAGCATTTCTTCCGTTTCTTGGCAATTTTGTATCTGGCGGTGTATGCGGCTGAGTCTCAGGTGAGCTGGATTGAATATGTTCAAAGCTATATGGACTGTCTGACTTTGCTGTATGTAGTCTACCGTCGTCGCTGCCATCTTCCCTATCTTTGTCGCAGCTCTGGCGATCGCGGCTTTCTTGAACGGCTTCTGGATGGTAAGTCTCAATGCCGAATGCAATCATCACTATCAGTTGACAATATGTGTATAGTGTGTCGGTGGATATTTCATTAGAGCTGTTAACCTTCCACGATTCTGGTACTATTGGGCCCACTTTATCGACTATCAGGTGAGACTGCAGGATTCCTGAGCGCTTTCCCGAAGTTAACTAGGTTGTCCGCTATAGACGTATGCATTCGATCTCCTCGTCCACAACGACTTCCAAGGCATCACTCTAGCATGTACAACCCTGGCCGACGGTAGTTGCTTCTGCGACTACCCTAGCTCACTCGTCTCAACAGGCCAGTGTGCCCTTGCAGGCGACGACGTCTTGCAAGCTCTCCAAATCGGCGGTATCAGCTTCAAACTTTACGCAAGCATTCTTCTTCTCATCACACTCCTCTACCGCGTTCTGTTCTACCTCGTTCTGGTGTTCAAGAGACGGTAAACGTTGCATCACTCAGGGACTATTATCACCTCAACGCACTTCCATCGCATCCTCGCATATAACTAAGGTTCTCTATCATGAGTATATCATACATCCTGTCTGTCTTGTAGGAATACATGTGTATAGTCGCATACATGTATTCGTTGGTCTCGAATTGGACGTCATCAGATCATGCATCCAGCGAAACTCCAGAATGTATACGGGCTATCTAGTACTCATGGAACACTAGCTCAAAGAAGCTATCTGCTGCAACAACACCGTCCTACCCCGTCTGTCCTTCTCCTTCTCCAGCTCTTTTCGGAGCTCGGCCGTAAACCAACCTTTGAGAGTCTTCCTAAGCTCATCGCTCTCCGCCGCTCGCTCACACAGAACCGCGACGATAAACGCGCCGTCGTCTCTTGCCATGGCGAGCGTATTTTCCATCCCGACGATTCCGACAAACTGATTTGCGAAATCTGCAGACGAGAAGAGCGGGGAGCGGACGATCTCCTTGGTGTCATGCGAGAAGGGCCCGCCTTGCAGGAGGGTTTTGTATACGCGCGAGGCGTGGGGGAGAGTGATGATGTGAGGGTTCGCAGGGTCGGAAGAAGGGTACGGTGCAGCCAAGAGGTTCAACAGGGATTCTGAAGCGGCAGATTTATCTGAGGGAAAACCGTTGGGATAAGCTGATTGTTGGTGATCTCGGGAAAGAAAGACTCGCGTACCGCCTTCAGAGTAAAGCATGACTTCGGTCACTACTAGACTCCCGCCGGGGTCCCGCATGATGTCTGCGCCGTTTTTCGTGATCCAGGATAGAAGGGACTCGCTCGCGGCTTTGCATACTTCTTCTGTTCGGAGCTTGTCGTCCTTTTTGCTAGTCTGACTCCTTGCGGCGTCTGTTTCTGCTAGCAGGTTGATCTGCGACGGACCTCATCAGTAACATTTGCTGAAGGTGCTGCATCGAATGAAGTGTACCTGTGCAGGCGTGAAATGCCTTCGCGTACGCGGTGAGACGAGGTAGATGAGGGACCGGCGACCTTGCGGGGAAGTATACAGGGTTGAGGCTGATGCAACAATGTCTGCAACGAGTGACTTCCCAGTAAGTTTTGTGTCACTACAATGCCGTGTGCGTGTGTTAACATCTTGATTACGACCACTGTAGACACGAGACCTACTCGATGATGTCCAAAGCTGTAAAGAGAACGAGTTGCGCCTCGTCGTCCTTACACATTCGTTCTACATGGGGTTTTAGTGTTTTCACAATCTGCTTGCGATCCTATCGCATGGGCTGTAGTCAGCCCAACATTTATGAAAAGCTCTCCGCCTCAGCGCACCTTCGCGGTCCCTTGTGCAATAAACTCGCGCACAACTCGGCTACCGTCTTTGGTGTGCACGATCTCAGCCAAGGTATCCTGGCAGCTGAGGTATGAATTAGGTAGGATGGCAATAGTGATCAGTTACGAGCGTACCTCTCAAACATCTCTCTCCGCAATTTCTCCCTTTCAGCCACATCTTCGAGCTCGTTTATAGCGCAAAGATATTCCCAGAAGACGCGATGTACTAGGGCATGGGAGACGGCACCCTTATCTGAGTTGTTGAAGCTGCGGCAATATGAGCGTCCGAGAAATTGGTCAATCTGATCATTTCATACGCACATTGTTGTCAGGTTCCCCTGAACCGCAGACAAAACTCGTTTTCTTCGTTCAGGTTCCACGCCTTCCAGCAGCCCTTTCAACCCTTTCTTTGAGTTCTCCTTCTCTTGCTCGCTGCCCTGCGTCATGGTGAGCAGTGTCGCTTCTTTGCCGTAGAAGTCTTGGAGCAGGAGTGACCGTTCATACGCATTTCCCCACAGTTCAAAGGCATCCGCAAGAACACTGGAAGCTTCACGATGGAGCACTAGACGCAAGATGCTACCCTGGAACTCTTGCAAGATAGATGTTCTATGGGTCGGGCAGAACCGTATCAACTTTGAGACAAGGAACTGAAGACAAAGTCAATGAGCCATGTGGGCAAAAGAGAGCTGGAACGGACCTTGGAGTATTTACTCTGCGCAAGCTCCTTGTACTTCCCCTTCAACTCGATTGCAATCTCGTTCCGCTCCTTCTGTCCACCATACTTTACAACTGTCTGAATGATACGACTGGCGTCGTGTTTGAACACTATTTCATGCACTTTTCCACGAACCACGTTCATGAGAGCATGGACGTGCTTTGCTCGTTCCGTCTTGGAGATGTTCTTCTGCCTTGCCAGTCCCCATGCTCTCTTTGCTTCTATGAGCAGAGACGAGTGCGGTTTGGCGGCCTTGCGCTGCTCCTGAAGCACTTTCTGCGCCTTATGGGATTCTCTTGCAGCTACGTACAGGTTAGACATATTTAATTACGATGTAGTATAGAAACATGCCATTGGGATCCTTGTTAGCTGACTGAGCAGCAGCTTCTGGCACAGCATCCTCCTCCATAATATCATCACCTTCAAGGCCGTCTTCGAACACCTCCTCATCGGCACTACTCTCTTCTTCGTCTTCATACCGCGGAGGCGCGGTCACAGGCTGACTTCGTTTTTTGCCCTTGACGTCCGGTTTTTCCGCGTGAGCTTTCTTCGCCTTCGGACCTGCTTGCGACGAACCTGGTCGCTTTCTATTGCGCTTTTGTACAGCTTCCGGCATGCTGGTGAGTGTTGATTAGAGAGTTGAACGAAGGATGAAGCAAGGGCGAGCGTCTCTGGAAAATTTGGATCTCGATCCTATAGCTGGACACAGCGCCGCTGGCTATTGACCGTCCGCCAGTGGGATTTTAGACCGCTTCACCTGCGCTGGGACGGTGCTCTCTATCGCGACACAGCACAGCAATCCGACGTCTATGCCTATAAACTATCAAGCTATACTTCGTACGCACTCAACCCAACCGCTCCAGCTGACCGTCACTTGAGTAGAACTCATCCGGGTTCACTTTGAGGTCTGCTACCTCGTAGGAGGTAGCAAATCTTGTGGGAATACAAACTTGGATATAATCAAGCAATGCAGAAAGTTGCTGGGATTTGCTGCAAACCTCATCACAAACATCCTGATCCGACTTTCACACTGGCAGCAGTGCCCGCTGTCTATCGACCAGCATACCTGCTGCTATCGAAAGCGGTTTCAATATCTATCCTCAGTAATAGCATTCCAGGCTCTTTGACTAGAGCCTGAGATTTTGTTGTGAAGATATGTGCTCCCCGAGGCACGAACCTGAAGGTTGAACGCCCGGCTGCTCTGCCTCGAGGAGATTACCCTGCAGCAGCAATGCCGGAGCTCAGGTCAGTAAATTAGCTTAGCACTCTAGGACCCGCTCATGTACTGTATTTGCAGCATGTTGTGTTTCCGGTGTTCTATTGTATCGGGAGAGAGCCATTTAGCAAAGTTCGATACGGATGCACGAAAACATGCGAGGCATCCCCAGCAGCTTCCTCGAGTCATCTCTCGTGCCAGCAGCAACGCGAGAAACACTGAAAGTCAAACTGTAAGCTCGTACAGCAGTAGTCATTGAAATTTGGAAGAAGAGAGATACCGCTGAAGTGCAGGTGGTCCAACGTTTGACAATTTCCCTGCCATCGGTACGAGTGGCAAGGTTTTCTCTGGCGTTCAGTGATTTCGGAAGATATCAGTACTCGAAAGACAATGGGTCCTTTGATTCCAGCCGCTATTTCGTTATGAACGTCATTAGAACGTGAGTGTATGCTTTCAGTCAGAAAAAGCCTACACTCACATTCATCAGTCCTGTAAGGGAGACCCCAGGGACGAGATATGTCGAAAACTGCGCTTAAGTAGCCCCTTGCACATGCGGTGGTCATGTTCTTTGTCTCCCGTCCGCCAACAATGTGCCGCGTGTAGGTGACACAAAGAATGGCCAAACGGCCACATCCTTTGGCCGGTATTGCTGATAACACGATCCCGTGACCCAGACACGCTACTGGTCATGAAGCTATAAAATGCCCTTGCTGCGGACGGCCTTTTCCCCTTACGCTGACACCCCCAGTTAGCCAGGCCTCTTCGAGCCATCCATATTTTTTCGTTTCCCTCATATCCCTCACCCTCTTACCTGCTGAGCTCTCTAATATGAACGTACCCGCCCTCGACATTGCCAACCAATGGGCTCCATCGTACCAAACGTACTACGTCCCTCCTCCTCGCTTTAGGCAGGAGAGCCACCACTTTGACCAGATTTTTCTTGAAGAAGCTGCTCAGCGTAGATTTTACCAAGTCCCCAAGTAAGTCGACGACTTCTGCTTTCGCTTCGACTTTGTGTTCCTATGCTCTTCCTCGTCTCTTCTTCCTTCTGCATCTCACTCGATAAACAGCATCTCGACAGCTATCCCCTCCCTGTTCTCCTGCTATGAGCCTGTCAACCCAGAGCCCAACCAGCTTCCCGTACCCAAGTTCACCAACGTAAACACTGGAGTCAAGATCGTCTCTCCCAAACCGACATACCCCTACAGTCCCCTTCGATACATTGAAAGTGCTCTCGACCACTTCGATCCACAAAGCTGCTCTACGCCTGCACTAGACATATCCGCCGCTCACTTCGGCGACCAGAACAGGCTGGAAGGGGTTGCGGGCCATATGGGTATTGTAGAACACGGCCCTAGGCTCAGGCTGCATAGCAGCTATTACGAGTAAGATCTCGTCTATGACTTGACTGCAGTCACACCGTGCTAACGGCCACAGTAGCGCAACCCGCTACGCTCCCAGCACTGACAGCATAATTTCGCCGGCAACTGAAATTCACGCGATTGAGGCACACATCAAACAAGACTTCGCGCATCGTCAGCAAGAGATGGAAATGACACCTACTCTGGTTGTTCCCTCCGTCAGAGTAGCTGAGGAGATCGAGCTGGAGGAAAATGAGTACGAGAGAGATGATTACAGGTACGCTTTACAGTCTAGTTTTCCTTGCTTCGATTCTGACGTTTGTGGCAAAGGCGGAGCGTCTGGGAGCTACTTGGAGAGCTGTTTGATGAGCTTACCAACGCTATCGACGCGATCTAGTCTTCAACACCACGCCTACATCCTCGTAGACATACCGTTGGAGGACGCTGTACCGCACGATGAAGACCATGATATGATGCCCGCGACGGACTGTAATATAGTACAAATGATTTTCCCATATTTCTGAGCTGCCGTGATCTAGTGTTTACATGTATTGTATCATTGTCGTATTGAGAATGCTCTAGCTCTCTCAACATTGACTTCCTATGGTTGTAATATTGAAGAAGCCTCCCAGGCCTTATAGAGCCTGAGGCTAATGTCAGTAGCGACGGAAGCATAAATATAAATACTCGTTTCTTGGGGAATGTAGCAGTACACCGTGATGCTCAGCAGAATACAGCCTCGAAGGTCGGGAAATTGTGCGGTGACTGTGGATAGAGATACGTCGTTCAGAAGGTGTTTGTGCTATGACCGCAGTGTCAGTCGTAGTATTAGTACCACCACTGTCCGGTCCTGCCAGTAGCTCTAGGAAATTTGGCGGGACCATTCGGTACAATTGGCGTCTCAAGTGCTCCCTTGAGCCCATCGGCATTTCTAGCTAGGGTTCGCCGATGTACGTCAGACATCCGTCACTGTGAAACCTTCAAGTTGTGCCGCGTAGCGACTATGTCTTTGACAGTTCAGTTCAAATCTCAGCACGTCCAGCCGCTGCAATCTTGCTACAGCGTACAGGGGGTGTTTTGTAGTTTTTACCGATACTTTCATGCTGCCGTAGAAGAGGTTCGAGCTTGAACTTGAAGCCTTCTGCCTAATAACTTACGGATCAGCGCTCATCTGCGTATCTGAGAGCTGAGATCTGAATGCTCCAAATTTTGTTGTTATATTTATTTTCGGTATGTTCATCGGGCATGGACATTTACTTTCGTTCGCACGTTCCTTTTATGGACTCCAAGACCGTCGTGGCGTAGGTACTATATAGTGGTATGCTTAGGTAATCACACACATAGCGCGCCAGCGAACGGACTCGCGCACCTCAGTTTCCTCACTTTATTCGAGGCTGACTGAGGTACGGTTTTATACACAGTCTTTTGTTCTCACAGTAGCTAACTTACTATAGTTTATTCACGCTTCGCGTACTACAGGTTAGCTAGCGCAATATAGTAGTTTCCGCACTTTATTCGAGGCTGACTGAGTTTATTCACGCTTCGCGTACTACAGATCGAGCCGTTTCGTAACCCTACAAAAGGTTATGAGCCCCGCGCTCTAATCGCTAATCAACACTCTTTCTAATCGCGCTACAAGCATACATTCATTTTATTAACAATGACCACTATCTACCCCGCTCGTTCGCAACCTCACGCATCCAGCCGCCTTTTCGACATCCCAGCGCTCGAAGACGACGGTTCGAACTTCCAGACGTGGAAGTTCCGGATCTCCACGGTTCTTGAACTACGCGGTCTAATCGAAGTTGTCAATGGCTCGCGGTCCCCTCCCGATCCAAACGACACGGTCGCCGTTGGCGAATACAATCGACTCAACAAGGAGGCCCGCGCACAGATCACCCTCACCCTCAAGGACGAACCCCTCAATGGTGTCCTCTACACCACCTCGGCAAAAGACACCTGGGACAAGTTGCACGCTCGTTACTGTCGCGGAGCGACTGCTGATAGACTGATAAACCCTAAACAAGGGTGAAGTAGATGTGAGGGGGAAGAGGAAGGGGATCTCCAACGACGACAGCAAGGTCAAAGTCGATGATAAGCAGGCAAGCAGGCACAGAGGCCGGATACTGGCAGTGCA